>APFE030385637.1:0-31546 GCA_000404065.3 Pinus taeda
TTTACTGCCTCATTAAGCCTGCCACTAGTCCACTTTGATGAGCTCTATCTCCCTCACACGGGCTCGGATTGGAGTGTCGTTCACATCGTTGGAATCAGGGCGACTAGCACTTCAATCTGGTCCTAGTTCAAGAGTAATATGATCACTTTGAATTTTGAGCTATTATAAGCCCTCTTTAACCTTTGAGTATGTCTCTCGAACCACCTAGATCATCTATTTAATTAATGTAATTAATTTACTAAAATTGTTAAATCTATATTATTTTAAAATTTGAATCCATCATAATTTTTAATATTGATTTAAAATGCTAAAATTTCTATTAATTTTTTATAATTAATTAAGTTTATTTAATTCTTCAATATTTCAAATAATAAAAAAATTATTAATTCAATATTTATTTAATTATTGAAATATATTTTGAAAATTTAAAAAATTTAAACACCAACATATAAACATACAAAATTTATTTAAAATTCTTTCACCAAACAAGGCGGCTAGGTTGCGCTTAATTAGATTATTGAATTTTGAAATTAGTAAATTATATGTTTTTTTTAATGTATACAACTTCCTGCGACTTAGTTTGATTATTGAACTTTGAAATTAGTAAATTAAATGTTTTTTAATGTATACAACTTTTTTGTATGTCATTCTGCTATTATTCTTGCATATTGCACTATTGGAACTTAAGATTCCTACTTCTACAATTCTGAATACACAAGGATCTGGAGTTTAAAATGAACTTTTTGTTTAAATCACCAATGAGGTATTTCTCTGCAATAATATTGTTTCCATAAAATTACAACTCCTAATTGATAAAAAGTTTCAAGTCCAAAATAAATTAATTTACATTATTCATCAAATTTACAAAGAAACCACACTACACTATATTTTATATTTTTTCTACATAATTAAGGAAAACAATATTAACTAAATAGACAAACCATTTCACTACATTCCAAATTCTAAAATAATGATATATGCAACTAAGGTAAAAGCAAGTTACATTTTAACCTTCTTTTACCTTTGTTGTGAATAAATATAATAAAATTAATGAATGTTTAATTTTAAAATTTAAATGATATACAAAATATTTTAATTTTTTAATAATAACTAGTAAATAATTATATATACAAAATAATGGAAAAATGTATTTTCAAAATAAAAATAAAATATAATAAAATAATTTATTAATATTTTAATTTAATTGATATCCATTGTTATGGTGAAATCACAAATCGATTTTAAAAACTTACCTAAAGTATATTTGCTTTTCATGATCATTATGTTTGACAAAGTATGTCTATTCCTCCCAAGTCACTTTTCATGATCATTATGCTTGACGAAGTATGTCTATTCCTCCCAAGTCAACAAATACGCATCAACCTGGGTAATTTTAATAAGAAAAGCCTAGAAAATAAGTTTCTCACAAAGCTAGTTAATTTTAGTAGGAAAAGCCTTGAAAATAAGTTTATTGGAGAGCTTTGTTTATAGGGGATGTAATGATCCACCAAGGAAAATGATAGAAAGACATGTGGCACGAATCACAATACACAATAGCATGAAGTATGGTTGATGTGAATTTATTGGCTTTTCGTTGATCCAAAAAGTTTATACTAACAACTTCTATTCCATAATAAAATACATACTATTAAAGTTGTTGTATGTAGGCTATGTCGGGGGCAGTAGGAGAACGCATAGGGACTATGCCACCTCCAATGGAACAATGACTTCAAGGTAACATTAAAATGATGCGAAATATAAAGATGCAAGCTAGTAATTAATTTCACGTCAATACTGACTTTACATATGCAAACATACAATATTGGCAAAATCATTGCAAAATAAGATCCTAACCAACAGATGACCATAAAACTAAAAAAATTAAATATTTCAAAAAATAAAATAAAAAATTGTTTTTATAAAATTTACTTTAGACAAAGATTTTTTTTTTTTTGGTCAAAATTGTTCTAATTAGGTAGTCAATGATTTACCATGTGTTATTTGCAAAAACTTAATATGTAAATATACAACATTTATTACTGTAAAATCCTATAATATTATATAATCAATTAAAAAACAAATTATATATAATATACACTTCACAAATTCCAAACAATTAAAAATTATGTCATTATATATAGTACATATATACTTTAAATTTGAAATCATGTTTCATATTTACATTCATCACATTTTATAGTCAATATATCATTATCCATTGTGTATTGATTACAATATTATCTTTTTATAGTTTTGATTTGATAAATTTTACACAAAAACATTTTATATATTTTCACATATTTTCCATATCACAACAAAATGAAAAACTCTATTATGTTTAAATCATTTTAATACTTACATTATTTAATATTCAATAATAATATTTACTATTTAATATTACATTTACTATTATTTAATAATTATACTACTTAACATATATTGATTTCATTAAATTTAAAAATATATATTTATATATATATTATATATATATTATATATATAATAAAATATTATATTTCAAAATATTTTACTTTAAATATTTTTATTTTAAAAATTTATTTTTTATAATATTAAATATATTTATATAATATTTAGTTTATTTTAATATAATTTTTTATATTATACACTATTTATATAAAATAATATAAATTTATTAAAATTCAAATTATAATAATACATTCTTGGCATGAGATTTCATGTCGAGTTACCTCAAGTCCGTGAGATAAAATTCAGGTACCTTACACTCCCTCATAAACAAGGCGACTCCTATTTCAGACCCTATTGCATTTTAAATGCGACCTGACATCGATACCCAGAGCATATTGATCTCCGTTTCTTTTCCAATGGCAGTGGCATGGCGACGTATTATATTGGGGTATCGAGCGGCCATGTCAGGCCGCATTTAAAATGCTATGGGGTCTGAAATACGAATCGCCCATAAACAAGCTTAACTCATATGTGGCCTTTTCCATTTGCATAGGTGCATGTCTTGTTTCGTTGTCAGTCACCAGTGCTCGAAATGTCAAATCAGGCAGTCATTCCCCACGTCCCTCCCTCACTACTACGCAGAAAGAAGTCTGTAAACATTTCTGAATATAGGTCACATCCGAAAATAAGAGCCTAATCAATATATAATTAAAAAAACTCAAAATAAAATATTTCAAAAAAAAAAAAATTTTCATAAAGTTAATTTTAGACCAAAAAAATTAAATTATTAGTCAAATAATTACTAATTAGGGAGTCAGTAATTTACCCATACATTATACTGCCCTATTGCAAGGATAATAAATCGTTTAAAGGTATGTAATTAAGTATTAAATATCTAAATCAAGAGACTACGTTTTTTAAGGAGTTGTTTATAATGTGATTTTTTGGAGATTTCGGTGACTGAATCCAGCGGAAGAAATTGAGGTTAAATCTTGATTTGTTGCAGTTAAACTGGTTTTTTAACTGTATATTTGGATTCAGCACCTGAAAAACCCCTGGACGCTTTGATTGTGCAAAAACTAGCTATCAAACTTGCGATTCCAATAAATTGTTGCTGGATTTTGACCAGTATGTGCCCACCCTTTGTTCTCGGTATCAATATAAGTATAAGTATAATGGTAGCAGCTGTCAGGTCTGCAAGTATTGGTAGCTTTTGCTAGGTGTCTCTATGTCTCTATCTGGTCCTACCCAAACCTACCGGGTCTTTCAAAGAGGACCAGAACCACCACAACACATTGTCAAATTATTTCTTACAAATAATTTATGTCCGAGCGACAACCAAGGCATCTTCTATATGACATTATTGCTGAGAGTATTATTCGAATATTTTTGGAAAATCGCTTTAAACTATTGATACTCAAAGAAAGTATTGTACCAAATAACGTAACGATATATATTTTATTCTCTTATGTATCCGAGAAGAGCAGAACAATGCATTGAAAATGAGCATTGGATGCAGAGAACAAATGCGGACTGTAGATGAAGCTATGTTGAAGAGTCATCTTGATGGATGAGGATCCATCAAGATTAAGTCCAGTTCTTGCATGGACGGCGAGACCTGTGTGTATAGATATCACATAGAGCCATTGCATGGAGCGTGTAGACCTTAGCAACATGGACAAATGATAAGCAACTAGCCAAAAACTTGAATTTTGTCTTAGTCTACCACAACCCCTATCAAGTTGAAGATTTATAAACAAAAGTGTTGGATTCTTTGGCAGTGGATAAATATGGGTGTTGCTAGAAATAATGGAGAAAGTTGTTGTATAGATTATTGTATTTTTTAAATTATTGTTTTATTTAGAATTTAGTTTATATTATGGGGAAAGCGTTTGATCCCTCTAACTAAATGTACTCTTATAAATTTGTATTGTTTGCTTTTTATCATTAATGGGATGTGGCAATCTCAGAGACTCCAAGGTTGTGGTAACCTCAAGGGCTACTCACTCAAGGTATGCAGAGTTACATTCAATTGGTTTTGTCTTCTTAATTTTATTTTGGTATCAGAGTTGTGAGTTGTGAAGTTGCTACTGCGCTTACGAGAAAGATATGCATGTTTGATATGTTGGGTGTGGTTGGCGAATTAGATAAAGTTTGTTGTGGTGTTTTTTCGGTGGAGCCCTGTAGATCTGAAGGAGGGTTAAAGGAAGGGCAACCTTAACACAAAAGAAAGCCTTGAGATTGTTGATTCTTGCTCATAGTCCGTGAGAAGGTCGATCGATGGTCATTGTTGTGCTGACCGATTACCGATGTTTTGATTCTTGTCAGATCAAATCACTTGGAGGTTGCAAGATCAATCGACCCATGTGTTAAATAGTTATGTTATTGCCCTACTGTGCGTGGAGCAACGTGAGAAGGCAACAAATAGCCAGTTTGCCATAGGGCATTTAATGACCCTATGGTGGCTGGTTCACATAAATGACCCCATAACCCGATTTGATAGGAGCATGTAGATTCAACAAGGAGGTTGGCCCGCCCGTCACCACACTGGCGGTACTTGCAGTGCCATGCTGGCGCAAATATTCCCACTTGATATAAATTCCAAATTTGCCAAAAATCAAAACCTCTTCCGCTGCCCGAACAGAAACCTCCTCCCCCCAAACAAAGTATCATCCTATGAGCCTACTCGCCTTCGAACATCGCTCTCAGCTGCAACCCACCTGCAACCCTCACCGTCGAGACGCACTACCCTGCTGCACTGCCGAGATGCATTGAGGTACCCATGCAACAACAATTCCCCCCTTTAAATTTGTCAAATACTGCTAACCTTTTGCTCAAACCTGCCCCTTTTAATTTGTTGTGCACTGCTCTATATTTTTTACGAAATGGGTCTTTCTTACTGAACTTTACCATTGCAACAAAAACTTGGCTTCCACATTACGATTGAAACTTCTGTTAGTGCTGAATTGTGAATGAGATATGGTATTAATGGAAAAGGGAGAAAGTATTCCACTCATACATATAAACCCATGCTCGTTACAGGGTTTCTTAACTACATTTATTTATTTATTTTTAAATGGGAGGGGCTAGTTCCCTTTAGAAGCATTATGGGCCCTCTTTTGTACATATATTACATATACATGTCAGAACTAAGCTGACCACCGTCACATCGAACCGGAGAATACTCCATGGATCAGAAATATGCTACAGCTCCGTTGGATTCGAACGCAGTCGGGGGGCGTGCAAACCAACCGCCCTGATCATTACATGATGCACTCACGTGCATGTGCAAGCTTTCTGGAGTGTTTTGCAGTGCTGAAAAATAAAAAATAAAAATCTTCTGGGCTCACGTTTTTCATAAATTGTTCCATTCATCCATGTCTTCTCTATATAATAAAGCACTCACAATTTTTTTTAACTATTCCCGTGTACCAAAGAACTGGCAATTGTTTAAAAAACTATATTGGAATACTTAGGGTGGCCACTTTAATTACTCCCCCCCTTTTGGTTTTCATCTACAGGGACTCAAGGGTCGAAGATTCTCCGTTACAAAATCCAGTCCCTCCATATTCTTGAGCTCCAGAGAAACTATATATCTGCCTAAGTTTCGATATATGAGTAACACTGATAATACCATCGGATGTATAAATATATGTTGGGGTAGCTATTAACACTGAGAATGGTCCTTGGTCTCAGCAAAACAAAGGTTGCCTTGATCCTCGATCCTCGATTATACATTTTTAAGAAAAGGACTACTAGCTTAGTCCTAGATTGAGCACCTTATGTTTGATTTAGTGCGCCCTAATGCAAGGTTACCATCACTAAAATCCAGTTTTCAACATAATCTGCTTTGTTGGATAAATTTATTTTTGATATGGTATCCAACCCTTTATGAAATTACCTTTTGTAGCAAAACCTTCATTTAGGCTTGTTGGCAAATTTGAAAGTCTAAAGTTTTCCTTCTGCCAAATCCAGGCAATAGCACATTCAAAAACTTTCTACAGTGCAATAGTCTCAACAAAACCATACTGCAAGATTGTTTAATATAGTAACCTTTGGAAGGCTTCAGAGTTCTCATCAAAAGTTGCATATCAGCCTTAATTATTCAGTTTCTAAAACGGTGCTTATACATCGCATTGAAAGTTGTACAAACAACACAAAAAATGCAGTGAAGGTCGGACAACTACTGAGACTAAAAGATAAATAACTACCGTTGATGCTTGATAAACCAACACATTATTACCGAGTTTCAGACAACAAGTTGTGAGAAGGCTACAAGATGACCATGATTGCAACGTGAGTATATTGTTGGCATGACCTTGAGTATTTTTGTACTAATTTCAATACAAAAAGTGTAGAAACAGGGGGTGAGGAATGGGGGAGGATGTTTCTGTTAGCATAGTTGTAACTTGTAACACAACCTTTAGTGACCTTGGAGAAACATAGGTTGTTGCAAGGTTAGGTACCGCACCTACGAAAGTACCCCCCCACCCCACGAGATACAATTCAAGACAAGGGATTACCCTTTTAGCTTCTCTAGTAGCCTGTAAACATGTTTTAGTGCATCTCATCTTATGTCCATGAATTTTCTAGTTTTGCACCATATATTGTACTGCTCACTTGTTCCTTGGTTTAGTTGTAGTTCTCTCCAATAGGCTCAATCTGAAGAGTGGTTGTAATTCAAGCACAATGGTTTGATTTTGGTTTTGTTGAGATGTCTTGAACGTGATCTTGGAAATAGTGTCTCTCTAGAAGGGTCAGGGATCCACATGCCTTGATCAGTCATAATGAGAAGGCATGCTTGAAGCTCAACTAAGGGCCAACAAGATTAAAAAATTGACATTGAACCCCCAAGTAGGTGTATAATGTAGTGATCCATAAACTGCCATGGATATTCCATTGGACAGTTCTTCACAACGGATCTGATAATATTATATTAAAAATATGAGATTCTACACTATTACAGTTTTATTTAATTTCTAGATCTGTAAAAGTAATTGTATTTAGCGCATGCATGTAAAAGTAAATCAAACAGAAAAGCAGAGAACAACAAAATAAGCTCACATGCACATAATACATAGGATATGTTCTCTGGGAAACCTTTCGGGAGAAAACCCAGCTAGAAGGTGAGACCGCTTTGCTCTCTTTCTCTGTCTGGAAATATGGCTGCAGATACAAAGAAGTAATGTTTGTGGCCTATGGGCTGCTACAATGCACAGATCCTCTCTGTGTGCTTTACCTCCTATCTCTCCTGGCTATCTTTTCTCAACTATAGAACAAAATGCTCTCGAAAGAATGGAATGCCTCTTCCTCCTAATGGCCCAGTTATAACACAACCCGATAGCCTACTAGTGGTTAAGTTTGAATACATCAACTCTTAACTAGAGTTACAAAATAAACTCTTCTAGAGTATTTTACATCACAAACACGTGGCTAGCCCCTTTTCCATGAATAATGGGTGCTGACACGGCATCCTCCTGAACCATAGGTGTGAAAATAGGAAGGTCAACTTCTGAGTGGCATAACTTTTGTATACGGACTTCGATTGATGCGATTATTGTGCCGTTGGAAAGCTCTCTATGTGTAGAATACCCCCAAAAAACATTGTTTGATGCCTCAAAACGCTCCTAGAATGTTTTGGACCCCATTTCGCCAAACTGGGTCCCATCGGTAAAAACGGTCCCGTGAGTTGATTCCTCCACTTTTTCCACTCCAAATGCATTGAGATGGATTACAAACAATATAATGATCTAATTCAAATCATGTGGTAACCTCAATCTCTTCCCCTAAAAATTGAAAGTGGAATTCAGAAATGGCCCACTACAATGCATGGAAGTTCATTACTTCGTTTTACCAAGGTTAAAATATATCAATTGAAGATCTCGAAACCATGAAACAAAATCTAGTCCATGAGGACCAAATGATCAACAAATAGAAGGATAGATATCAACACGTGGTAAAGAAGGCAACCATCCCTCCCTAGATATTCCCTACAAGAAATGACCTAAGCTTACCAATATACATCCCAAACAAAACCACAACAAAATTAGGGAGAGAGGAGATCCTTACTTGACCCCATTGATGCTCCTAATGAAATCAACGAGGTAATGCATAGTGTGGAGACAACAAAGAACCAACTCATAAGGTCTCATGATAGCCATGAAGAGAGTCTCAGAAGTACAATTTCATGTAGTCTTTGGAATAATGCCTCCCTTAAGACTAATTCAAATTCTTTAAGAAAGTATAGAAAGCAACATAATACTTTCAAAGAGAAATGACATGCATCCTCAATAATGGTTCAAAGTGTATAGATGTGATTGGTGGTTTAATACTTTGGGGAGAATCCTGCCTTGCCTCTAGCAATGAGAAGTCTCAACTTGAGCTCATTAGAAAGCCATAGATAAAGCCTTTTCCATAGAACTTGGAAAAGGTATGACTAATCATGATAATCCTATGCTTATTTCACCCAGTTTGAAAATCAGGAGGATGATGATGTGGGACTTGGACTTGGGAAAGCTCAAAGAAGCAACATGATTAAATAAATAATCAATATGTGAATCAAAAAACAAAATATTGTACTTGCGCAACTTGGTCTGGAGACCTTCCTCCTCTACAGCCTTGCCACTACTCATAGGCCTGATGCCTCTATGAATGTCCCCATTTGAAAAAAAAAATCAAGGAGAATGGGGAAATATACTAATATAGGATTGCCTCAAGATATCATATAAGGAGGTAGTGTGAAGAAAACATGGAATAGGAATCAAGATCAAAGGAGACTGTGTTTTGCCTAGAAAAGAGGATGTGCCAAAACAGAGGGAGTGAATGGTGAATGGAAGGAAGAACTCTTTTTTAAGATTAAGGTGATAACTATAAGCCCTATAAACACTTTAACATTAGATTTCTTTACGTAGGCTTATAAGGTACATAAAACCACTTTACAAAACTAAACCTATAAGCTTGAAATTGCTAATCAAGTCAAACACCATAAATATAATAAATTATTTGCAAATAGCCAAGTGAACAATATTACAATAAATCTCATCAACTTACTAGCCTAAGGTATACAATTTTAGTCATTTTGGAAGTGCAAAGCAATAAAATATCAACCAAAACTAAGAATGTTAAATGCAGAGATAATAGTAATCTTATGACAGAAGGCTGAATTTTGCAATGCTTTAAGTAAATTGAAAGTTGGATGACCATATAATAGTATGTAGGGAGCAATCTTTATTATTATGTTTAGTACTAGACTGAATCGAATCTTGTGAAAAAAAAGCATGTGGTCTAATAGAAAATTGGTCTACCATTAGATCATTGGATGCATGTTTCAAGGTCCATCCTTGTCAACTGCACTTGTAGTAGTCAATAGCTAGGCCAATGATTATTTAGATTTTTCACCTGTAAGCGGTAATCAATTTCTAGTCTATCTACCCTTTGGATTTTATACTCTCTAATACATATTATATTCTCTCAGTAACTAGTAGTGCCTCTAAACAATATACCTTGATATACTACACTTGGACCTAATATTTCTTTCACTTTGTTAGGAACAATGTTGTAATGTGCACTATATTAAAAGAGCTTTTGTTGCAACAAAACTATCCCATTAATCTAGTCAATAAAGCGCCTAATTGCCTAAAACAAAAGCATCCTTCTTAAAAATATAGACAATTGTGCATGCAAGTACATAGGAATAGGCATCACAATCTATCCCAGTAATCCTAACCCCAAAGGTATTATAGGACAACCATCTATCCACATTGTTTAAACCTGGTATCCAGGGGCAATGAAACGACCATGGTGTTGAAGCCCAATTCTCAACATTGTACTTTCCATGGAGAGGGATTGTCTCCATGGACACATACCTCAATAATATGGTTAACCATTCTCTCTATAGGGCATTGTCCATACAATAATAATGTCAAGAATTATGGTATTAAGACCTAACACACATATAAGGAAGATGCAAAGCTGAACAAACTTGAAGATGAAGCATGTTCCCATTTAGTTGCTTACGATGATGGATGTAACGAATATCTCTAAATGAAAGCTCCAATTGTACTCAATGTGGGGTTCATGTATATAGATGCTAACTTTTCTAGAATTCAATACGAACTTGGACACAACTTCAGTAGTGGAAGACCACAATGAATACATAAAATTCTCAGAAAGCTGGCAGCCCATATGGAGCTTCACTTGTTCAAGGCAAACTTTTTGGTTTTGCTTCAAGTTCTGCTTCTAGTTTAGCATCCTAGAATTTCATGATGTAGAATCCATTGTTATGACACTATGTGTAGATCAATCACTGTCTTCATTCAAAGATCCTCCAAATATGCTTCTAAACAGTTGCTGGGTCTCAAAACCCATTTTTCAGTACTTGTCCTCTATTCATCCCACTACGCATTTTGCATATTTTAAAATGCAAATGTTTAAAGTGCATGTTGATTGTGAGAAATCTATTTCCAAGGCCTTCTCCTGGCTTCCAAATTCAAAACTCAACCTAAGTTGTTATTCTTCTCAAGCTGACATCTGAGATTCTTAGTTTTGTTCTTGCTTTAAGTAATAAGAAGTAGTGCACCATCTTTGAATCCAAGCTTTAAAAGAAATGATTTGGGGGTGCCCATAGATCTTGCAAGGACAAGACAACAATCGTTAAGTACTAGGTGATTGTGAAACTCAATTTATATTAGATAAACCAACTAGTAGAAAAATAAACCAAAATAGAAGTGACTGGCGAAGAGTTTCTCAGGGTTGTTGATAAGTATGAGACCGAAAATGCGTAATGGTTTCAATATTTAAGACTAAAACAAAATATTGCAAGATAAAAACCAACTTATCGCTCATGATATCTCTTGAATCATAGCTCACTTTTCAGGCAGCTTTCTCCTAGCATTGAAATGAAACAACTACTTGATATTCAATAGGTCAATATCCTGTACAAACAAGGAAGAGTACCATAAACTATGCTTTGAGGAAAGAGATTCAAGACCCTATGTCCTTGACAGTAATAGCTATTAGAATAGGGTCTGTTATATTTAATGTAATTGTAGGCATGTTAACACAGTGACAAACATTTGCAAAACTTACCTATTGGAAAATACCATGAGGATTATTAGACTGAATAATGCCAATTTTGAAAATAGATCTTCTCATATTTGTAGTACCATTTTAATTGTCACAATCTTAACCTATAACCACAAAATATGAGTGGCTTATCTATAAAATCAAAATAGGTCTAATTTCCAAACACTGCATGACAAATTTTCACTCTCAACTTCACTCTCCAAGATGATTTTAGAGCACTACAACAATTTTTGAATTTAATCCAAATGACATTTATTTTCTGAATGTAGAGTCACCCGAATATGGGGAAGCCAAAAACCCGACACATTGTATATCCACATCTATAACCTGCACAAATGTGCTGGGGTAAGCCAAAAGAAAGATGGATATTACTTAGAGATATCAGAAATCAATATGATGTGACAAATTCAAACTTCACATTTTGATTTTTAGTAGGATCTTGGAGAATTGTTTGAGGTCATTTCAACATAATTTTCTTGTTTTTTCTAGTTCAGAAAGCTCAAGTTAGCGTGCTAAATAAAATTCTCTTTACTCATTGTAGAGCACCAATAAAAATATTAGTGAAAGATGGACTAGTGGTCAAACGATGGATATGGTGTTCTTAAATATTAATTTGTAGATCTGGACACCATATATCCTGTAGAAAAGAGATATTTTCATATAGTAGTATCAAATTCCAATTGAACCATGAAATTCTTAATTATTTATTTTTGATAATTTATTGATGTAGAGAATTCATAGTTTCTTACATTTTTTCAAAGACATGAGATGCGTATGTTTAGTTAATATTCTCATGGACAATGAAGATGTGGTATGGGAAATTTGGAAACATATCTTCATAATATGAAATGCCCCTGTATAGTTCCTCAAACTAAGTAGATTGGAGTACATGAAGTATTTACTAGCTAAGGATGGATTTAACATGTTCATTATGGAAATACATTTGGACAATAAAAACGAGGACCAAAATATGGCTTCTCAATCATGAAGTTATCTCACTCTATCCTTGAGTTGCTTACATTTTATGAAAGACACAAGATGAGTGCCCTCATATGTTTAGTTAATATTCTTGTTTCCTCATTTGTATAGGGATTTGAAGAATGAAGAAGTGGGACTTGATTAATGAGTTGGAGGTGGAGGACCTAGAAGGAATGACAACATTTTCAGTGGAAGATTTGACATGAACGGAAGTAAAGAGAGACCAAGTCGCGATTATTCGATATTGTCGACTTGAGGATTTTTATAAGTGGATAGAAATAGAGGGAAAGTGCATCTACTCAATTTGTTGCTAAAACTCAACAAAGTAAAGATGTGAAGGATATCAAGAAGACAAATTCTTCAACGTATCTAGAATATGTTCTCTCTCTCTCTCTCTCTCTCTCTCTCTCTCCATATATATATATATATATATATATATATATTATATTATATATATATATATATATATATATATATATATATATATATAATATATATATATATATATATAGATAATTTTGATTTGAAATTCACTATGTCAAACATGCATAAATAGTTTATTTAATTTGTTGTAAATTCTTGATCACCAGATATTGGTGTGCCTGTGGTTTGAATCATGTACAAGCCAATAATGTAGCTAGACTTGAATCTACCACTAAAAAACATCCTCCATGTCACAACATTAAAGTTGGTTGTCAATGTCACTTCATTATGTGATGACTTTCTCTTAGACCAAATAATGTTGGTCTAATATATACAACATGCAAACATATTGATGAGAAAAATGTGATTTGTCATGGAAATGAGGAAAATGACATGCCCAAGAAATTCAATTATGCACCGTAGTTAACAGAGAATATACAAATCGAACATGAGAAAGGAAGTGGGAGAGAAGAGATGTGCAGCTAGGGTTTCTGAGAGTTACAAAGCTTGATCCTTATGGAGGGCTGCAGAGGAGGGAGCTCCACTCCCTCCTATAAGGATGTCGTTGCCAGCAGAGGCAAGTCACCACCGAGTAAATTCAGAGGATTTGTGAAGGAAGAAAAAGAAATAATGACAAGGAGACAGATGGGGCCAAGTCCAAGGAAAATAACAACACAAAGGACAAGGAGGAAGAAGACAAAAGCCAGTAAACAAG
Source organism: Pinus taeda (assembly GCA_000404065.3). NCBI lineage: Eukaryota > Viridiplantae > Streptophyta > Pinopsida > Pinales > Pinaceae > Pinus > Pinus taeda. Next base: position 13,627 of record APFE030385637.1, read on the forward strand.
GGAAAAAAAACAAAAGTGACCTTTCAGACCCAAAACGGAGATCACTCCTAGAGTAGTGTTAAAATATACTGCACTGCAGGCGCACAGGGAACACATGGGGACTTACGCTATAATCTGTAAATTCATGGGATTATGGCCCACTGAAAAGGCTTTATAGACGTGGATCAAGTATCATTGGAAACCCAAAGGAAGCATCGATCTCCATCTTGGGTCAAAGGGATTTTTCACCGTGGTATTCACTAATATTGAAGACAAAGACAATATTTGAAGGAGGACCCTAATTTTATGCAGCAATTGACCTCTATATGTGGCCTTGGATGATGAAATTTGTTCCAGAGCGAGAGACTTTCACTTCGGTACCTTTCTAGGTAAGGCTTTACTCTCTACCTCTTGATTACTGGAAAACGGAATTGCTTGCGGCCATAGGCAACAAACTAGGTCGTTTTGTCAAAGCTTCGGAAGCCACAAGAAGAGGCAAATATACGTCATATGCAAGGATTTGTTTGGAAATGGATCTATCAGGAGCTCTTCCAGATGAAGTTATCTTGGAAGTTTTTGATGAGGAATGGGTGCAAACTGTGGACTATGAGCATATCCCATTCAGATTCCGTAAATGCCACGAACATAGACACTTGTTTAGAGACTGCCCTCTTAGTAAAGCAAATAACAAGAGCAAACCTAATACAATGAAGGAAGTAGAAAGCTTTCAGAAAGTGGCAAGTAGAGGAAAAGGGGGGAAAAAGGGACCAACGAAACAACGGAATGAGGGGCAAAAGGTCAGTCAGAATAAGTTTCAAGCATTGGAAGAGAATGAAGAAATGACAAATGAAGACCAAACTATGGAGGAAGGCCCTAATGAAAAGGAGAAGGAAGAAGACTACAACCCAATACAAGATATGGGTAATAATAAAGAGACTATGACGAGTGAAACATAACTAGAGATGGATCAGGAAATGACCCAGAGTGAAATAGATCTGGAGGACCATGAACTTAAGGAAATTCTAGATAAGGAACACCTAGATTTGGAAGGGTTCTTAATGCAGGGAACCACGGGAGGGATAGATTCATTACCTCAAGAAGAATGCAAAAAAATACAACAGTTGTTTTTATGGAAAACTCAGGAAAGGGGGCTTGACAAAGGAAAAACCATTGATAAGCAGGAGAACAGAGGAGTGAAAACAATGAAATTAACTCCAGGATTAGCTACTAGAAATGCAGGAAAGAAGAGGGGCTAGAAAAAGCAGAAGGAGCTCTTGATGGAGTGTGGAAAGCTAATGATAGATTCGGGTAAGATGAAAGACCTAACCAGTTACTCCTTTACAAATCTTTAATTATGAAGTTCACATCTTGGAATATCAAAGGTCTAGGTAGTAGAAGAAAACAAAGAATGCTTGGTTGTAGAATGAAACAAGAAATGATGGATATGATCTTCATTAAGGAAACAAAATGTTCCATTCAGAAATTAAAACTAATCCATAGCAAATGGCTCAATAGAGTTTCTAGAAGTTAAAGCAGAGAACACAGCGGGGGGCATTCTCACTCTTTGGAACCCCCAAAAAGTCAGCATAATAGATGCAGAGGCATCTAGAAATTATTTATCAGTGGTCATTCAACCAGTGGGGGTTTCGGAAACCTTCCTAGTCACAAATGTTTGCAGTCCTCAAAGAATAGATGATAAAATCAGATTTCTAGAATCCCTTATGGATCTCAGGAACAGACAGGTTGGAATTCCTTGGATCATAGGAGGGGATTTTAACATGATCAAATCTCTTTCAAAAAAAAAGGAGGTACTAGAGCGCTAAACAAAGATTCCTTAGCATTTGAATCATTCACAGATAATATGAAACTGGTTGATTCAGAAACAAGCAATGGCCTTTTTACTTGGAACAACAAAAGAGGAGGTGAGGCACTAGTAGCCTCTAAGTTAGACAGGTTTATGATATCAGAGAAGCTTATGCTTATAGATAAAGAAATAACAGCAAGATTTCATCCCTTCGGAGGCTCAGATCATTGGCCGATTCAATTGGAAATAAAGGGTGTTGATTCTCCTAGGAATAGACCCTTCAGATTTGAGAATATCTAGCTCTCCCACCTGGATTTCATCAGTAACATTAAAAAATGGTGGTCTAAAGACATGCAATTCTAGGGATCAAAAATGTATCTCCTTCATAAAAGACTAAAGCACATAAAGCTCCGGCTCAAATAATGGAACAAGGAAGATTTTGGTATTTTGTGGACAAAAAATCAGTGGAAATCAAAATTCAGGAACTCAACCAGGTATTGATTGAAGATGGATTTGACAAAGTCAAAAGTGATCAGGCTGATAAACACCATCAAGAATGGGAGAAGTTATGCAAACAAGAGGATATATTTTGGAGGAAAAAGTCTAGAGTTCAATGGCTCAAAGAAGGAGAGCGTAATACAAAATTTTTCCACAGATCCACTATGGCTAATAGAGCATACAACAAAATCTCTACAATAAAGGATGAGAATGGGGAGTTTCAGATCACTCATAAGGATATTGAAACTGTGTTTGTTCAGCATTTCCGAGGCATCACTCGGGAAAACAATCTAGACAGGGAACTATCCATCAGGGAAATTACAAGGCATATACCTAAGCTGGTGTCTAGAGAGGACAATTTTAACCTAAATAGACCAGTAACTCAAGAGGAGGTCAACGAGGTTCTTAAAGACATGCAGAATGGCAAAGCACCAGGCCCGGATGGTTTCAATGTGGATTTTTTTAAAGCTTGTTGGAACATAGTCAAACAAGATATTTTGAATGTGGTGGAGGATTGCAAGAGAAGAAAAACTATCCTAAAAGCCCTCAACACCTCCTTCATCGCCCTGATCCCCAAACAGGACTCAACCCAAACTGCAGATAAGTACAAACCCATAGCTTTATGCAATGTGGTATACAAGATAATATCCAAGGTAGTGGCTAACAAACTCAAACCTCTCCTTCCTTCTTTAGTGTCAGAGGAACAATCAGGTTATGTGGAGGGCAGACAAAGCTTAAACAACATTATTCAAGCCCATGAGGTGGTTCACATGCTTACCAGCAAAAGGCAGACGGGGATGATCATGCAATTGGATATTGCCAAAGCGTATGACAAGGTAAATTGGATTTACATCAAGAAGGTTCTCTCTGCTTTTGGGTTCGATCACAACTGGGTCAGATGGGTTATGGCTCTGGTGACTTCTTCCAACTTTTCAATTTTGGTGACCAACTCTCCCTCAGAGATCTTCATTCCTTCTAGAGGCCTCAGGCAGGGAGACCCACTCTCTCCCTTTCTCTTCATCCTCATGATGGAAGGACTTGGTCAGTCCATTAAGCATGCCAAGGCCATGGGCAAAATCAAGGGCCTTCAATTAACTGAGAATGGTCAGGCACTAACTCACTAACAATTTGTAGATGACACCATGCTGCAAGGAATCCCCACATTGAAAGAAGCTTCAGCCTACAATCAAATCCTTAATGAATTTTCCGTGGCTACAGGTATGGAAGTCAATCTCTCTAAATCAAAAATATTCTTCTTAAACACTAACATTGCTATTCAGAGAAATATCTCACGAATTCTTGGATTCCAAAGGGATTCCCTCCCCTCAAAGTATTTGGGAGTTCATCTCACAGCCAAACCAGTGCACAAGAGTATTTGGGAATCAATGCTTAATAGATGCAGGACAAAGTCAAAAAATGGACCATCAGAGCCTTGAACTTCGCTGGTAGGTTGGTTCTGACAAAGGTTGTTCTGCAATCAATCCCAATATTCATGTTATCAGCCATTCCAACTCCCAAAGGTGTATTAGAGCAATTCAAAAATATTCAAAGAGATTTCCTTTAGGGTAAGGAGGAAACAAGGAAGAAATGGGCCCTGGTTTCTTGGGATAAAATCTATAAACCCAAGAGCCACGGGGGTCTAGGTTTAGATGATCAGGAGATTCTTAGTAAAGTTCTAGGAGCCAAGCTTTGGTGGCGATGGGTACAAGAGCCAAAAGCCCATTGGGCAAGGATCTGGAAAGAAAAATATGCCAGCTCCTGGCACACTAGTGATCTCATAAGAATTTCTAGAAACATAAAGGGCTCTTACATCTGGAATAGAGCTTGGGAAAATAGAAGCCTAGTACAAAAAAATAGTTTCTAGGAAATCAGAGTAGGAGATCTAACACTCTTTTGGGAGGAAAAATGGCAACAAGAACCAACGTTGTTAAAAGAGGAATTTTTAAGCTTGAAGCAGGAAGCAGATTCCCAAGGGTTAAACAAAGTAAAGGATTTCTGGGATCTTTCTCATAACTCGGGAAAGTGGAGAAGCTGGAGAAACATTGACTGCAGAGATGATGACCCCACAAAAATTAAAGCAGAGGCACTTAGGTGCTTGCTAAAACAAAGGATGATCTTGGTAATTGAGGGGCAGGATCAATTAAGATGGGGCAACAACAATAAAGGCACCTTTAATCTTAAGGAAGCAAAAGGTATTCTCCTTGAGCTAGATTCCAGTGTTCCGGACAAGACTTGGTAGCACCTCTGGAGACACCAAGGTTGGATGAAGATCAAGCTTTCATGTGGTTGGTTCATCATAAGTAAATCTTGACTTGGGACAATATTAGGAAGAGGGGTATCATGGGGCCTTCTAGATGTCAGCTTTGTGAAGAGCAGGAGGAGATAATGGAGCACATTCTCAACAGCTGCTCTTACACCACCTGGCCATGGGATTCTTTCGCTACCATTTTCCAACGAATAGATAGGGATAGAGGAAGTATCCTAAATACCCTAAACAAGTGGAGAAGAAACTTTACGGAGAATGAGTTCCTCAATCTGGACTAGGCCTTCACACTAAGCTTCATTATTTGGAATGTATGGAAAGAAAGGAATAAAAGAATATTCAAGAATTAAAAGTCTATCCCCCATTGATTTTTTGATCTGATCTTGAAAGAGCTCAGGGATACAATTAGTACCACAGTTCACAATCTCCCCAAGAATCCCCCCTCAAAGATTGAGTTGAGAACTCTCAGGCAACTGGGAATACAAGATATTATTTCCCAAGGACTAAACAGGAGAAATATGGCTATGGAGACAAAGAAGTATTTCTGGCAACCTCCACCGAAAGGATATTTGAAATACAATATTGATGGTGCTTCAAAAGGCAACCCGGGAACAACTGGTTTTGGAGGAGTTTTAAGAAATGAAGAGTGTAGTATTATCTTTATCTTCCACTATCATTTAGGAAGAGCCACCAACAATATGGCGGAATTAATGGCTCTGGAGCAATGTCTAGAGTTTTTGATTCAGTACCAAGGCTCTAATGTCATTATAGAAGCAAACTCAGAGATAACCATTAACTCTGTGAAAAGAATCAACTGTGCTACTCGGCCGGAGATAGTCTCAAATCACTGGAGACTAATCCAGGTTTACCAAAGAATCCAAGTACACCTCCATGGAATTCAAACTGTTAGTTTTAACCATGTTCGACGAAGTGCCAATAAGCTAGCGGACATACTGGCCAACCAAGGTGTGAACAATGCAGAATTCAGGGTGGCAAGAAAGTGGTAGGAGATGCCTTAGAGCCGTTTAAAATATCTCTACGACGAACAAGTTGTAAAGGACAGAGAATTTTTTTCATATCGAGCTAAGGTGAGGGATCTGGGTATACTTTTGTAACAGGTGGCAATTATCTGTTGCTTGTTTCCCACCCACCTGACAAATCGTGCACCAGAGTGCAGGCGCAGCACTTGGTCCTGCTTGTACCTCCACTTTTATGGCATCAAGCCTCCCCCCGCCAGATATTTTGTGAAGACAGGGCAATATTCCTTATCATGTGTTTGGCTCTTGCATTTAACATATCCTACCTCCATACGTACCTCCGGTCAGGATACCATTTCTTTCTTCAAGCTCTGCAGTTCTAAATTCAAGTTTTGAAGTTGCGCTTGGATTTGCTGAACTCCCAACCCTGGGTCCAGTATTGGGGTCTCATGTAACTTGTCTCTAGTGCCTCATCTTGGGTTGATATCTTTTGTTGTGACAGGGTCGTCCTCAAATGTGGTGTTAATGATGCCACAAACCATGTGCAATGCTGCTCATCTGTCAGTGTCATGTTGGCCTCGCAGATAACTCTTCTCAAACTCCGATCCAAATCCCACGGAGTTTCACTAGGCATCATTTTCAATCTCTTTGAACCCAATAACTGACTGGGTCCCTGACATTGGGCGCCCAAATTCCTTATTTAGCGCCTCTTGGATTTCGGTAATACCTTCAGTTGGATGATCATTTGAATACTTCATGTACCAAATCAGTACGCGATCCTGAAGCGCACTAACTAGGGTAGCCTTCTTGATGTTATCATCTATGATACCTTGAGCATCCCATACATATTTTATCACAAACTAGAATCATCTTGGTTCCTCATTCCCTGCACCTTTAAATATTGGCAGCTTAAGTGAACTTGCCATCCCGATATTTGAGGTTGTTGGAGTTGGGGGTGGGGTTGGTGTAGGAGTGGTTGGATTTGATGTAGGTGGTGGTGTGGATGGTGGTATCAGGGGGAAGCACTCTTTGATCAACTGGACTGCACTTCTTGGTGATAACCTCGCGGGTTCTTCCTCGCTTTCCTGGGAAATGGAAGCTAACGGACTGTTCCCTACTCCTCCCGTTCCGCAGTAACCTCTTTTGCTCTGCATTACTCTAGATATTAATCAATGTGCATAATTTGTTTTTCACATAATAACATCTTAATCCACGTATTCAATGATTTGATATACCTACCTCGCAGTCCTTGAAGAAATCGCCTTTCTGCCTCACTACAGCTCACTGTGGTATCTATTGCAAACTTAGTGATAAATCCTCCTATTACCCAATCCAGCCAATGTTCTACTATGCGTGCGATCTTATCCTCGGTGGATTCTAGCCGGCAAACCAGTTTTGGGGTCCACACAATGGGCTGGTCCAATCTGCACCTTCCCATGTTGTTAGCTAGCCTTGCGATCCACTCGTACAGCTCTACCAAGAATGACACAAAGAAGATCTCATGAATGTCTGTGAATATATATCGGTCCAACCAGTATTCTTCTGATATTCACAAGTTTCTATTTTCCTGAACTTCGAACTTGTGGAATTTCAGATCCCACTAATCTTCAATCTCATTCTTTGTAGGGTTCCAGTGTTCCCACATCAGACACCCCTTAGGAAAATCTCGGTCCCAACAACGGAACCATTTGTTGGCTTATATGGGCCTAACCCAGGTTCGAAAGAATTATTTAGCCAAGCAAATCCCACAGCTACCGGCCCTTTCGACAACAACCCGAGAAGCGGGGACTGAGGTCTCACCCGAGGTAGTAGGGGAGGGTGCTGGAACTAGGTTTCCACACCCTTAGGATGAATAGATGTGGTCTGAGAGGTTTGCACACCGTCCTACAGCCTCGCGCTGCACTAGATCCGTGCAGATCCAGATAACCTTAGCTTTCTCTTACCGCACTGATTACAGATCTAATTTATTTTATTAAGTATTATAACCCAAATCTACATAGAAAGGTCTCTAAGAAAACATTTATTACTTTCATTTAGTTCACATATTGAGATTATTCCTGACTCACAAGTACTCAATCAAAACAGTTTCATTAACCATAAAAGAACAGAGTTGCGATAGTTCATAATTAACACAAAATTTAGAAGAAACTTATCTTTATTTCCACTTATCACCCTTACATCCAGATCTGCCCTGCGCACTCAACTGCCGGGGTCTGCGCACACAGCTGCAGACTCTTCCAAGCCTCTACGCACACAGCTGCAAAGCCTCTATCCTCTACACAAACCCTCGACTCGGACTTACAGACACTCTCAGAATGCTCTTCTCAGACACCCATTACATTTCAGATCTCAAAATCATACCAAAAACTTAGCTACTCTACCCATAAGCTTCACTCTATTTATACCTTTCCATGGACCATGATCCATAGGCAGGCCGACTAAACTTACATTTCTTTACATTATTTTTGGGCAGACTACCCTTTCGACTTTGACTTATTACAAATCACGCTCCACACATCTCGTAGAGTCTTTACCCTGCTCTTACCCAAAATTGCGGGCTTTGCACCCCCTACCCATTGCACGGGGCTTTTGCTACCCAACACTTCATTATTTATGAAGGATTTCATTGGAGAGATTGTACCAACAGGGAGGTACCACATGCCACGTTATAATCGCAATTGCAATTGGCGGTTTGACATCCCTTAGAGACTAGCGACACAACGGATGCAATATTGCATTTAGTCATGTTAAATGGTGCATTCGGGTCTGTAATATATATCGCAATTGGCAGTTTGGCGGTGTCAAGTCTTTTGAACATTGTGATTCAATGGATGCAATATTTCAATAGGTCATATTGTAATGTTGCAGCAGGTCCACATACATATCGCACCTATATATTATATACTCTTCTGCTCTTTGCTATAACCTGTTCGGGTCTGTGTATTATCGCAATCGACACTTTCAATGTTGCAAGGTTTTACAAGAGTCTTGTGATATGGCGGATGCGATAATATATCAAATCATATTGCAATGGTGTAGTCGGGTCCACATATATATAACCTTCCCACTCTATAACATTGGTTATATAGAATTTAACCACATGAAATCCTTATATCCATGCTATTTCTATTATAATGTTTATATAATAGAAATACGCAATAATCATGCGTAACTTACCTTTTTTGCCTTTTTACATCCTTTGCACATTTTTCGATGTTTGCCTTTTTCGAATCAATCCTCCACTGTAGATATTACCATCCCATCCAACGGTTGATATTACACCCGACCAACAAAGTTGCTCGGTGATCATGCACCATAGATCAAAACCGCATTTGATCCAACGCTCGACAATGATATCGGGTGAGCTACATGCATGACCCTTAATCAAATTCCAGACCCAATGTAAATTATAAATCGCCAATGTAAAAAAGTTCAGGTCCGACCTCTCGCTTAACACCCGTTCACCTTTTTAACCTGAAATCCATCGGATGATGAGGCTCGAGCATTCTACGGCTTGTAGGATTACACTAACACGCAGGTTAGTCAATAATCTCAACATTGTAGGATGACTATGGTAAGTTGCTTTTGCGTTAGGAGCTAACTCTTCCAACCATACTATGACCGTTCATCTATGAGATCCAATAGATCTTGTGCACTCTTCGTTTGTTTCCTCCTTAACTTAATCTCACTTGCTTTTGATGGACTCTATGTTAAAACCACGGTTTCTGCCACACTCCGTTTAACACACGACATTCATATATCGATTCATTCACTTAATATTGGATCGCCATCGATCCATTTAGTGGGAATACAAAGGAATACCTGGTTAACTGTTGAACGTGGATACATAGAGTAACAAGAGTCCACACCAGGCACGAGTCTTATCCTCTCGGCTCAATTATAGCAATCAATTGACCTCTGTCTTAAACCCCCTCTAATACTCAACCTCTCGCTTCTCACTCAAAACCTAATCATCTCAACTCCCTTGACTTTCTGCTCTTCTATGTTTTATATGCCTACTCTGATAGCTCCTATGACTTCTAATATGCTCTCCAATGGCTTGACTATCTTGGCCTTCCTTTGGTTTCTCATGGCTTCTTGCTCCTATTTCTTCACGGATCTGCTCTACTTCTCCTTGGCTTCATATCATCATTTAGTATCCTAGAATATTGTTATATAGACATACTCCTGTTGCTTCATGGATCTGCTCTACTTGGCTTCACATCATTGTTTACTATCTAGAATATTGCCATATTGACATCAATGACAACCTAGATTAATAGCAGTAAGTAGTTTCGGGATTTTAAGTCCCGAAACACTGGAAAGTGGATAAGGCTGTTTAAGTGGGAGGCATAGAAAACTAGCTATTTTAGAACGTGCTTCCCCCCCCTGCCGATAAATTTCGGACGACAAATGAGGGTTGAAAAGGGCAGTGGGCCATCAGATGAGGGAAGGGTGTGCGAGATGAGAGGTGAGGTAGTGAGTGTTTAACACATGAGCGGAGGGGGAGTAAAAGTTAGGATAGGGGTATTTATGGGTTTTTTTGGGTGAAATAGGGAAATTAATAAGGGGAAAGTGGTTTTTTCAAAGGGGAAAGGGTTTCACACTAGGAAAAAGGGGGTTTTGGGTAAGGGAATGAGTTTGGAGGGTAATTTGCTAGGAAAATGTGTGAAACCAAGGGGCAAAGGTGAAAATGAAAGGAAAATGGGATATTATTAAGAAATGATGGGATAACGGGGAAATTAGTAAGTATGTAGTGGGGGATGAAATGAAATGAAGGGAAGTTAATCAAATCAGCTATTGAACATCCTTTCACTTTCATAACTGCTCCTGCACATTGAAATACATGATCAATCATGATAAATGTGCTTATGCTTCAATCAACTTTGTACTTCTGCAACCTTTCTTCTACCTACCCTTTACTTACCCTAACATTTTTTCTTCTCTTTATTTGGTGCATTTAAGCTAGTAGACCCTTTCTTTCCTTTTTCTTTTGAAAAGAAAATTATCTAATCCTAACCTTATAACATCCAAGGGCTCAGATTAAACTGATGAGCTCCTTATTATTCTCTACCTAACTGCTGATCTTCCAAGCTTAAACAGTTTGGCTAGATCTTTTATTCTCTAACTATAAACATGAAATTTAAAGCATGAAATAGTCAAGATTAAACTATTTGACTATCATGGGTTGTGGCATTTATGACAAGCTGCACACAACCATTATTTTTCATAATAAAGGAAAAAATAGTGGCACTTGAACTTGCACACTTTCATGATTTGTTTTTTGCTTTTCTCTCTAACCTAACATTTTATTTTTGCCTTCATTTTTTAGGGCATATATTCTAACATTTTCTTTGATATGGACATATTTATCAAAATATTTCTTAACATTTTTATTCAGTATTGTTTTTTTCCATATCCTAGCTTAACATTTTTTGAAAAATATTTTCATTTTTTGACTAATTGATTCTAACTTTACCAAAATCAAAAAATGCTACAACACTTTCTATATAGACGAGTCTAAGAGGTCACAATATAATCAGAGCCTACATAACAATAATATTGTAAGGGCACAACAATAACAATAGTGGTCTTCTATGGGGCACAATAATAATAATATGGGGACTACATGGGCACAACAATACAATAAGGGGGTTGGACTAATAACAATAAAGGGCTACACTAGTAGTATAGGGACCTAACAAGTTGATTACTGAACACCCTAACTAGGACATTTGGATATGATATTAGAATATAATCCACATATCCATAACATTACAATATAATTTGTAGATGATTGGAAAAGGTGGGCTTCATATAAATTCCAACGCATTAAAGTAAATTATGTTATTTATGTTAGGAGTAACAAGCTTTGCACAACGTCAACATCATTCCAACGAAATTTTAAGCTACATCATCAATTTCCTCGATATTTGTTGTTATGAATCCACTCTTTTGACATCAATTTCGCATTGTAAGGTCTATACTATTGATCTTTTGTTGGATGAAGACATCATATTTTCAATCTCTACAATTTGATTTAAAACACAATGGGTTGAACAAGATTTACAACACAATGACTTTGATTCTCTAAGATCATTGTGAGTTGTCATTAAGTTTTGCTGCTCGGGGTCTTTCAAACCACTAATGATTTTTTTGTTGGGCCCGCCTATTCATCTGCTCCAAAAACTATGGTTTTTATAGACGGCCCGCTTGTTCTTCCGGTCCAAACACTATGGTTATCTTGATGGGTCTGCCCATCTCTATTTCAAATGTTTTTGTATATATATTCAAGGGTTCAAAAAAACTGAAAACACTATGATCAAGCCCTTTTCACCCTAAATTGCAAATGCTAGTTTAAGAAATTGATCGACAAAAATGTTTGATTAAAAATTACGAAACGACTCCAACAACCTATCATCGAGAGGGATGGGTGTATATGTACGCATTAAATCCATCACCATTGGTATATCTTTCATTAAACAGTCACTTGCCCATAAAATAAATTGTTCACTTCGCCTTTCCACTCAAGTTTCCATGGGTTTTACATTTAAGTGTTGTTGTGGTAGTGAAAGCCATCAATTGTGCCTCCCCAATCTTGCTTCCTTGTGTGTTGATCAATTCAGTGTGAAAGAAAAAAAGTACAGAATGCATGCGGACTATAATTCATCGTCATCCTTTCAGAAGCCAATACTAGACACCAATCATGGACTAGATGCTCAAATAGTGGTATTCACCCCCTCAAAAAGGAAAAAGCAATTGAATGGGGACCACTACCCTTTGGGATTGGTTTACTTTTATGTTGCCACTAAGCATCACACAAATCACTCATAAAGTTGTACACCATTGTATTGATGGTTAGAAGAAATGATCAAATTTGAAGGGCTAGTCTTAATTTCAATTTGAAGGGCATATATTCATCCAACACTTCTATAATGAAAAGCTAAAAAAATATTATTTCTACATTTCTTTTTTATTCATTTTTTTTTCTATTAAATAAATTAAACTTAAAACTATGTTGTTAGAAGATATCACATTATGACAATGTGAGATAGATAATATAATGGGATCTAAAAATTAAAAAAAAAATTAGAATTGCAATTTTTAATAATTGTTGCATTTTTTAAATAACAAAATGGTTTCATTATTCTTAAAAATATCTATGATATTCAAATTATGCATTTTTAATAATTAATACATGTGATTCAAGCCACTCCTCTAAAGTTTAATTGAAAAAATTCCAAGCAATAAAAAATTGTACATAAAACCAACTCACTAGCCTAGTTGTGGTTGATGGCTCTCTGGGCTATATGAGAGATTTTAGAATACCTTGAAATCATATTGAATGAACTTCTTGTTGTGAATAGGTTAATGGTAAGGAAATGTTATTCACATTGATTGTGGTTTACTCATACCAGACAGTTTTTCTCAACTTTTCCAGCGTCAAAAAGACATTGAACATGGACATTACATGCAAAGATAAGAAACCCAAGAACATCTAGAAACATATTGAGAAGAAGCAACAAATAATTGATTCAATAACAACTTCAAGTGAGCATTGCCATGAACAAATAGAACACGTGCCATGAACAAATAAAACACGTGGGAAGTTCACAATCTTGAGCCTACCATCTCTATCTTTCTTAATTGGAATCCATTCTACAATTCTTTGGGCAATAGAAATCAATGCTAACATAAGAGCAAGACCTAGGTGGATACAAAGCATATGATTTATCATACATCCATCTCCCCTTGAATAGATCACAGTGGACTTGCAGTCTTGTTGAAGAACATGTGTGTGCCCTTTACTCCCATGGGCGCATTATTAACACTCTTGTTACGTATCCTTGGAATAGGGTTTCTGTAATATTCTTAGCAATTAATTAATTATGTCTCATTGTTCCTCTGAGATTTACGAGGAGCCTGAATCTTGTTTCTGATCTTGGAGAAGATTATATTCAAACACACATTAAACATCTTTTAACTATATGTTTGGCATTAAATGCTTCTTGATTGCAAGCACCCATTGGTCCTATTATTTACCCGAATAGGAAATTCAATGGATATGTACATGGTGTCTAGCTTTCACTTAAATCTTAATCTTTATCTTAGTGCCTATAATATAAATTTTCAGTTGATATGGTTGTTTATATAAATATTATAGTTGTATAAAAAAAGAGTCTTCTATGGAGGGGAGGAATTACCCGGTTAAAAGTGGCTGGAATCTGGGCAAAATTGTTTCAAAAAATCTTGCTCTAGTAGCGTTTGAATCATGTTTTTGATGGTGGAAATAAATTTAGCACCATCAAAAACCTCTAGAACACCCAAAATATTGAAGTTTGACTACTATAACTTTGAATTAGAAAAATTCATGCTAGATTTTATCAAAACAGTCCAATTAGTCTAAGGCCATAAAATAAATGCTTAGATATAATTATTTTGAATTTCATTGTGTTTCATGAACAAACATTGATACAGTGAATGTGGTGGTCAAGAGGAATAAATGGGGTGAGCAAACGCATTGATGTTCATCCCACCTTAGACGTGCATTTCAAAATAGACATCCAGAAGGTGAAATGTCCATGAGTGGAAGCACTCTGGCCTTCATCTATGATATTTGGTGACATTACGACCGTGAATTTCCAGGAAGCTGCAATGCGGATTAATTATCATTTAAACCATTGCCTCGGATTAATATATCTGTGAAGCCGCCCACCGATATATTTTATTAGTTCATGGAGATGACCACGCAAATAAGTTAAAAATTATGACGAGTCTGAGCCTACAGGAACAATAGATATCTTGTAATTTTCAGAAATTTTCGGATGCGGATTAATTATCATTTAGACCATTGCCTTGATGTGATGTTCACGAAATTTCTGTGAAACCGCCCACCGACATATTTTATTGGTTATTGGTTCTTGGAGTCTGAGCCTACAGGAATAATAGATATCCTCCTGTAATTTTCAGAAATGGCCGCCAGACGAGTAATATTTAAATTGTTTAAAAAACGCGTAGAAATTGAAATTAAAATTTCCTTTTGACGCGTAATTTTTGCTGAGCACTTCTATGACGTGTTCAATTTTGCGAGTATATTCTTCATCGATGTATTCGCACCATCGCTCACGGCGCTGTACTCCCCCACCAGTGGTAGTGACAACCATCAATTGTGTGGCCCCTCGGTTTATACACGCAACCAGCAATTGAATTTCAAAATAGGCCAAACAAATAAGTTTTTATTAAAATATTTTTATATATAGTTAATTGAATTTATCTTAAAGATGCTTGTTATACTCTCACCTAAAATTTAATTCTAACCAATCAAATAATGAATTTATTATTACTGTAATCTGATGATAATCTTTTGATAATGACCGTCTCTTTGTTTAAGTATTTAAAAGTATGTTAAAAACAAAAGAAATAAAAAAGGAGATAATGTGATTCACCAAAAATTACATAGGAGATAATGTGATTCATATTAATTATAACAATATTTTTCAGTAAAAATCACATAGGAGATAATCTCGTCTATGTGTATCAAACCAACCAGTGTGGTTCATCTTCAGGACAAAATGATGAATAACTAGCTGTTAGAAAATAACAACTAGTTTGACTAATTATTTATTTACTTATTCATTTATTATATATATTGACTAATTATTGCTATTCTAGGCGTGGAGGGGTCATAATTGACCACCAATCGCTTTAACTATCTGATGGAGTCTCTGCTACAATCTGCTTGCTTTAATGAATGAATCTGATCTTTTCTGATACTCTGCTCGGCTGTCCTTCCTAAACAGGTGGAGTGTTATATGAAAGAAGCTCCATAACTGATAAATGTTGTGATCTGCTCGGCTGTCCTTCCTAAACAGGTGGAGTGTTATATGAAAGAAGCTCCATAACTGATAAATGTTGTGATCTGCTCGAGGCTTGTCCTTTTCTTCTATGTCATCCTGTTTCTTAAATGCAGTTGTTGGAGATGCAATGCACCAGCTATAGGAAAATAGGTTACCTTCGTCCTTCAGGAGCATGAAACGGCTATGGTCGTGGACAGTATGGACAAATGAAGAAGGAAGATTGGACATCGGATCGCATGGATGGACAGTGGGGATTGGTTTTGCAGAAGATATCAGGAGATATGGGATCGGGATGGACGAGGGCCGTTGGATTAAATACAGGCGGATCCAATGATCATCGAGGGCAGAAGATGCGCGGGGGTTAACGTGCGATTTCAATCAGATTGCATCGCAATATCGCATCGCGGAAGACAAGGGGCGTAGCCTTTATACACATGGATGCGATTTGCGATAGCGATTAAATCGCATCGCAATATCGCATCGGCGAAAGTCAAGGGGTGTAACCTTTATACACATAGATGCGATTTGCGATAGCGATTAAATCGCATCGCAATATCGCATCGGCGGAAGTCAAGGGAAAAACAGAGGTAGTAGGGTGAAAGGGAGTAAGCGAGGTGAAGAAGAAGGAGGACGATAACCGGTGCAGACCTCTTTTGAACAAGAAACCAAGGACTGAGCTTACTTCCATTATTTGAAAATCAGCAACATGTAGCAGAGCTAACAGGTCCCTATAATAATTGGCTATTGTTTTTCTTCCCTTTCTTCTTTAGTTGTATTGGAATGTTCAATTGATCTCTTGAAGCCTTTCTTTTAATTCCATGAGAGGAAAAAGAAGAGTTGTGTGCAGGGGTATTACCTAGTTCTCTAGTGTGACAAAGAATTAGATCTTATTTATGGAGGTACACTTTGGTAATGATTTGTACTTCCTCCTATGGGATAGTTGTTGGATCTTTGTTTCTCCATTCCTCTACTAGAGATTTCATGTCAATGTTTTGTAGTACCATTTCCTCAAAGTTCTCTAGATTAGAAAACTCTTGGGTATTGTCCTTCATTTCTAGCTCTTCCTCGTAATCCTTCCCAATCTATTGTCCATGTGTAGCCTTTGTTTGTTTGGGTTATTATTGACTTATTTTCCCACTCTTTACCATATTCTCCACTTGTTATCTCATTTTCTTTGAGCTGTTAGAGGATTGTGAACCGACTGTTTCCCATTCCATTTTTAGAAGCTAAATCCCCCTATCCCTTTTTAGTTATCTACCTTTCATTGACGATCATGGTAAACCCATCTTGATTCGAGGACAAACTTGCTGGCACATTTTGCTGAACTTGGTTTGATAGGGATTCTTAGAGCAAATGGTCGTATTCATGAAGGGGTCCAGGGGATTTTCTCATAATCTATTGGTAATTCCAACCTTTTTCTTCACTACTTAGCTAAATTCTACCTGGGAGGGGTTTGATATATCCAGGTAAGCGCAAAGGTGAGCATAAGAAGTGTATTGACCTTGCTATGTGGTATCCAAAATCACAAGAAGGTGCCAGATAACATTTCCAATGCTTTTAAGGATGTTAGGATCGCAAAAGTATTGAGGGAGTGAATAATTGGAGCCAAATAGAAGTCTTCTCTATCAAGTATAAATCTTTAAACCCATGGCTTGATGAATAAACCAACCCAATTCATGAAATATGGTCCTCCCTAGAATATGGAATCTCTATCTTCTGTATTATTGAATATGGTCATGAAGAAACCCTTGGAACCCAAATTGAAGTCTAGATCCCCTTTGAGTGTCAATTGTTCTTAGATCTAGATGAGCAAGGTTTATTACAAGGGCTGGAGACCTACAAATTTACATATTGTAGCATGCTCTCACATATAATTGTTAGAAATAATGCATTACTCCCATATGCATGAAACAGATTACGAGTTGAGGTGAGTTGAGTTGAGTTGAGTCAAGTCTAATTTAGAGTGAGTTTGCATGAACACGTTAGCAAGAGTTGAGTCAAATCTAGTTAGAGTTTGCATGATTCCATATTTAGTAAGTGTGGTCCTTATATACTCATGGCTTGGTCATTGTGAGATATATGAGGTCAAAAGAGCCAAAAGCCACATCTCTGTGAATGTGTACATGTGAGAAACATTACCACATCTCTGTGAATATGTACATGTGAGAAACATTTAATAAATAAAAGTTTATTTTGTGTGTGTATTTGTGTGTTGTCCTCATGGACCTTTTCATCAATATTCAACTTTTGCCCCTCTTTTCTGTAAGGATTTCTAGAAGGAGTGTTTTAACTGTACGAGGAAGACATGAACCATTGCCTTTTAGATTATTCATTGCTAGAGTAATGAATGAAGGAGTTGCAACATGGTTACCTGTCCAATAAGATAAATTTGCCTCTAGTTGCAATTGGGATTTATGAGTTGAGAAATTGTTGGATTTGCATAGGCATATTGATTAGCTTTTCCAACAATGACTTTTCTGTAGGAGGAAATGTTTCCAAATAGGGACACCATTAAAAATAAAGGAATATAAGTCCAATAAAA
>APFE030385638.1:2641-23758 GCA_000404065.3 Pinus taeda
TAAGACCCACTTAGTCATTTATTTTCCAAAGTCACTTTTCCTTTCTATTTTTCATTGACTTTATAAAGTCACTTTAAAATTAGACTTAGTAACTTTATCACTTAAAGTCACTTTTAAATTAGACTTTAACTTTATAAAAATTATAAAGTCATTTTAAGAGAAAAATTAAAATCTTTTGGACATTTTTCCCTAAGCCAAAGATCAAAGCCTAAGGGCACCACCTGTCCTCCGGTACCAAATTTCAACACTTCACACGACCCAACATGTTATCAAAGGTCTCATAGATTTCTCCAAGACTAAGAGCATTTAAATCAGTGTAACGAATGACCTCCACAATAGGGCCCAAGAATGACACCAAATAAGAACAATTTGCCCATCAATCATTGTCCAACACTTGAAGCCTGGCCTTCTTCCCCGTGTCTGTCTTTGATTCTGACAACCTTCCCCACTCTAAACTCACAACCAAGGATTGTAGAGGTGCTTGTACCTCTAGCATCCTCTCCAATAAGAAAAAATAGCTAGCATATCTAGTATCAATGGGCTTGAGGAATTATTTCCTCGTGTGAGCCTTGTACATAGCCAAGGAGGTGTGGTGGTTGCAGATAAACATCTGCACGTCTCTTGCAGCTGTCACCAAATCTAATATCCACTAAATCTTGCCAATGTCCTTCAGTGCATTATTGAGTGCATGCACACAACAAGGAGCCCAAAATATATGTTGATACCTGTTTTGAATCAATCACCCAATGGATCTACAAACTATTGTTGCATCTGTCACAATCTACACCACACTATTAGGCCCAACATCCTCTATAGCTTCTCGAAGAAGCTCAAATTGGAAAGATGTATCCCTGCGCTTTCCAGAACAATCAACAGCTTTAAGAAAGAATCGACCTTCTGAAGATGTCACTATGATGTTAATTAGTAGGCGTTTTTGGATGTCAGTCCATCCATCCATAACAATAGAGCAACCAAAGCTCAACCATGTTTGTGTCGTTCTCTCTTTTGCACATTAATTTTGGACACTTGTCTATCTAAAATTGTTGTTTGTAGCTTATGTTCTCCGGATGGTACATATGAAGACCTTGCTCTTGCAATTGCTTGGACCATTTCCTTGTAATAAGTAGAACGAACAACATGGAAGGGAATTCCATTGGCAAAAAGAAACTTGCCAATTGCATCATCTGTGTCATCTCGATCTAGAATGTTGTACATCCCAGACACTGTACCACCCATTGCACACAAACGAGATGCATGAAACCTTTGTCTTTTTGTTATGAAGCAGTGGATGGAGGAATATTTGTGGATGGATCCACATGTTTGCTAGAAAACAATCATTTTCCAGTGGTTGCCCTTTCTAGCCTCCAAAGTTGCTCTCTTTGAGCTGAATTCAAGTTCTTTGAGGGACACATATTGACTCATTTCCCTGTAATAGCCAAAATGTGTTGCATCACCATGGTATAGCTGCCAACAAAGTGATGCCCACAAATATTGCAGACCCAATCACGTGAGCCACCACCAACTTTTGGATTCTTTTTCGGCAGTTTGGTTGCATCGATTAGAAGTGGTTTTAGAGGATTAAATGTCCCCTTTGCAAATTTTTCCAGCTCTCTTGGTGGGCCTCCAGAATCTACACCATGCCTATTCTGGATTCTTGCCCCCTGTGACTGCTTTCAATTTCTTCTTGTGCATCTTGTGGCTCACTACCACTGTAGTTGTTGTCATTGTTCTCACTATTCCCAGAAGAAGTCTCACTCTGACTCATAGTTGTAACTTTGTAAGTTGAATGACAAATGTAGGTTGCAACCTGTAGTGAAAATAAAAAAATTTAAAAACATTACACAGGCTATCTAATACTAACAGCACACACATTGAACATTGAAATTTTTTTTTTTTAATTTACAAGAAAAAAATTAAAATTACTACATAGTCAAAACTAAAAAATTAAAAATTAAGGAAACAAAAAAAAAATACTAAAAAAATGAAAAAAACACAATCAAGTTCAAAAAAAATGAAAAAAAAAACGCAACCTACAAGACTAAGAAAAAAATTTTAAAATTACATTTTTGAATTTACAAAAAAAAAATGGAAAAAAATTAAAAACAGCAATTTGTACTCATTGTTACAACGTGATTGTCGATGGGGGATGGAAGCTGCAAAGTGCAAACTGGACAATGGACTATTAGCCTTCAGGCAGCACGGTGTGTGGTCAGGCAGCGGTAGCACGATGTGGTGGTCACTATTCAGGCAGTAGTAGCAGTGAGCACAGTGCGGTGGTCACACAGCAGTCAGCACGGTGCTTCAGGTGACGGTGTCCAAACTCCATGTTGCTTCAGCCTTCAAGTGATAGCATCCACGGTGTTCAACCTTTAAGTGCAGCATGGCTTCCAAGTTCCAGCAACGATGGCAACGGGCGTCCACGGTTCGAGCGATGGAGTCCGACTCCTAAGTGCTGCAACAATGGTATCGGAGGCGTGATGGCGTCCGAGTTTTGTGAATGGAGTGAGGGAGGGAGGGCAGCAAACACACTTAAACGGAGACCCTTGCCCGATAAAAAGAAAATTAAATTTATGATTAAAAAAAAAAATCATTTAAAAAAAATCAAACTTGATCAAAGGGAAACGATCCCCCTCGACCCCCCTTGACCCCCCCACAACCCCTTTTTCAGAAAAGACCCCCTCGTCCCCAAGTCCCCTGAGCAGGGAAGCTAGGAAACTCAACCCCCAAGAGGGGGGGGGAGTCCCCGTGGAACACTGGAATTTTCAATTAAAAATCCTTACCTGGAAATGCAAACAAGCTTCCTTAGCCTCCTCTTGAAGATGCCAACTCTACTAACAGCTCCAAACTATCTACAAAATAGCTCCAAGTCCAACAAACTCACAAAAACTCCAAATGAGATTTGTAAGGCAAATGAATGGGTGAGCTCCTTTTAAAGGCTTGGAGAGGGTGTTTTTGGAGGGAAACAACCCTTACTTTCCCTCCAAAACACCCAAGGAGCTTCCAGAAAGAGTCTGTGTGGGTTTGTCACTGTCCGTCGCGGCCCTGGCAATGAACTAGCCAATTTATGACGAAACCAGCCAGTTTATGAAAAAACTGGTCTGTTTGACCATAAACCAATCGGTTCCATCATAAATTGGACAGTTTGACCATAAACCAACCGGTTCCATCATAAATCGGATGGTTTGACCATAAACCAACAGGTTCCATCATAAATCGAACGGTTTGTCCATAAACCAACTAGTTCCATCATAAATCGGTCGGTTTGACCATAAACCAACTGCTTCCATCATAAATCGGTCGATTTGGTCCGGCTTTTGTGATTTTTGGGCGAATTCATCCCTTACACTGGAATTTTTGCCCAGTTCGACCCGATTGCCTAATGAACTGACCAGTTTGCCCAATTTTTGGTTCATGTCGATGAGTTTTAAGACTGAAATATATATATGAGCTCATATTGCCACGAGAATAGAACAACAGGGTCAGCTACCTCGCCACTCCCAGAATTACATGATAATTTTGTTTATTCACTCTCAATTGAGTATCCATTCCCTTTCTTTCTTTTGCTATGATTGGAAATCCTGTATTTTACATATCTATGCGATCAAGTCCTTGGGTTACAAATTATTGTATAAAAAATGTTTCAAATCATTGCTATTTGACTTTAACCCGTTCTAAAAAGATCAATGTAGACACTTCTAAGACGCTTCGCTTCTTAGATTTTTCGAAAATGACACTTCGCTTCCATAAACATCCCCACTTCGTGCAACATTGGTTTGCGTGTCACGCATGTCTCATGCAACCTTTATGGATACCTTGCATGTCACATGGAACCCTCATGCATACCTTGTATGTCGAATGAAATCCTCATGCATGTCTCACATGTCGCATGAAACACTCATGCATGTCACATGAAACCCCTCGTGCATACCTTACATGTCGCATCCAAGCTCCTAAAGGGGCAAAACAAGATTTTCCTAGCTAAGACACCAAGATAGAAGACCTTTTGTAGCTATAAAATTCAACACACTAAGCGTGTTGTAAGGTCTCTAAGCAATTGCAACAAAGGCACAGGCTATCTAGCTGCCAACCTACTTTTGGCAAGATAAGCTTTGGAGCAAGGTGACGAGGGAGAACCACCCCACCCTAGCACCCGCTCCCGAAGCGCACTCTAAACAGAAGTGCTTAGGGAGCAACATAGGAAGCGTGCTCCCGCCAAAATAAACTCTTACCTCCACAGTGCTTTCACAGGTGATTAAGATTCTCAACCCTAGCAATGTTGGCAATCAATATTAATGTTAAATTCTTAAAGTAAAAGTAGCATTTCCTTTATCTTTCATTTTCATCCTTCTACTTTAAGAATTTAACATTACCATTGATTGCCAACAATGTTAGGGTTGAGAATCTTTACCACCTGTGAAAGCCTATGGAGGAAGCGATTTTTTTTGTAGGAGCATGCTCCCAAAAATTGCTCCCAAACCGAAGCGATTCGAGAGTGCGCTCCCTTGGTCGATCCCTAAGCACTTTCGTTCGGAGTGCACTTCGGGAGGGGGTGCGGGGGGCTCCCCCGCAACCCTGCTCCAAAGCCTATCTTGCAAAAAGTAGGTTGGCAACTAAAGGGCATGTGCCTCTATTGCATCTGCTTTGAGACCTTACAATAGTACACTTAGCGTGTTGAATTTTGTAGTTGCAAAAGATCTTCTAGCTTGGTGTCTTAGCTAGGAAGATCTTGTTTTGCCTCTTTAGGAGCTTGGATGCAACATGTGAGGTATGCACGAGGATTGCATGCGACATGTGAGGTATGCACGAGGGTTGCATGCAACATGCATGAGTGTTTCATGCGACATGTAAGACATGCATGAGGATTGCATGCGACATGCAAGGTAAGCATGAGGGTTGCTTAAATTTTTACCATTACCATGAAATGACTTAGGATGTTTAAGAGTGGTTTCGACCTCATTGGATTTCATATGGAGAAACTAGATTTTTAGATATCACTTAAAATCCAACAAACTGAATGGTTTTCAGGATTTCAAGATTTAGGGGATTGCAATGTTTCCAAATGATTTTGTCACGTGTGAGGGTACGAGATAGGCATTTGATCAAGAACATGAAGTCCTTTAGGTACCTTGATGTTGGTGTCATTGATTGTTGAACTTCATTGTTGTTGGTGTTATTGCTTGTTGAACTCCTCTATCATGGTCGTAACTAAAATGTACCCTTCACTCAAAAGAAGATGATTGGATAGGCATGCTAAGCCTTTTATACCATTTTATAAGGTTAGGCCTTAACTAAAATGAACCCTTCACTCAAACCAAAACCATTGGTTAAGCATGTTAAACTTTTTCAATTTCTACCATATTATAAGGTTGAGCAATCCAAGTCTGAAGACTTCGAGCTATATAATGTTTATGTAGCTCACATTGATGAGTTTCATGAGTGATCATGTTGATCAGTGATTTGTAGTTTTGATGTCTAGTTATGTTGCTACTACTAGTACTACTGAGGTTGCAAAGGAATCTGACGAGTCCTTCGACTCTGAGCCAGATGATGTTTATGCAGCTCATGTTGATGATCCCATGTAGGCCGATCCCATGTCTACTAAATGATTGATGTTATATGGTTTAATACATGTTTTCATGTTTTTTATAACCTATGAAATCGGATTCGTCCCCCTGGCCTCTCGTGTCCCGAATCGGGCGAATCAAACACCATTCGATCAGATTCGTGTCCTTCGGGTCATGTCGTGTCACAAATGTAAGACACGAATATTGAAAACTAGACTTCCGTGAGGCGTTAAAAGGTCGATTTGGCTACTCTAATTTCACATTCACCTTTCTTCTTGGTTGTGGGTTTGTTGTGGGTGTGTGAGAGCAAAGAGAAAAGGTTGTGGGTACATTTTCAAGGAGATTCAAGAAACAGGTAAGTGCATTTTCTATCTATTTTTTTTGCATTTTTATTACAGAAATTTGCATGTGCATTTCTTTTACAAATTTGTGCATTTTTTGTTTTTTTTTTACAGCATTCATGGCTCAATCAAGGGCAGCACGGAAAGGGGAAAGGAAGGGGAGGAATGTCTTCATTGGCGATGCCCCTCCTGTTCTAATTTCATCAGGGTCTACTACAAGTGTTCCCTCTATTGCAAGTGGGGTTGCAACAGCATCTTCAAATGTTGAGGGAAGACAACATCCTCAAGATAACAAATATCCCTTGTGGAAATATGTCACAAGAGAGCAAGGGCCAGGCAACAAGATGAAGGGAGGAGGCAATATGAGATGGAAATGCAGCTATTGCAACACTAATTTCATGAGCACATATTACCATGTGAAAGCTCATTTGTTGGTTTTACCAAGTTGTGGAATTGCGACTTGTACAAAGGTGCCTTTACCAAAGAGAAAAGAAATGGAAAGAGAGGCCAATATTGGTATGGCAAATGTGGCTGCACAATCTTAAAAAAAAAACAAGAATGATGACCCCCTTCCATTCTTGAGGAAAAGCGACAACAAATTCCCATTTGAGAGATTTGGTGGGGGACAAGCAACAAAAAGAAAGGCAATCGCACTTGGTCCAATGGACAAGATTTTTCAAAAGGAGAAACGAGAAGAGTTTGAACTCACCATCATCTTTTTTCTATCAAAACTTCATATCCTTTAATGTTGCATGCTCACCTCTATTTATTGAGATGTGTCGAGCTCTAACTCAAGGGGCTCCATCAAGGTATGTGCCTCCTGGGTCAAAGAAGCTTAGAACCACATTGTTGATGAAGGAAAAAAAAGAGGTGGACAAAATGCTTGAGCCTATTAAATAAGCATGGCCAACATCTGGGGTTAGCATTGTTTCTGATGGATGGGCAAATCCAGCACGGCACCCACTCATCAACTTCATCGTGTCCTCCTTGAATGGTCTAGTTTCCTTGAAATCAGTGGATACACTAGGACAATACAAGGATGCACAATATATGGGTGAGTTGCTTATTAAAGTTATTGAAGATGTAGGTGTTGATTCTTCTGTGCAGATCATTACAAATAATGCACCTATTTGCAAGGCTATTAGCATGATTGTGGACCCTAAATATCCACAAGTGTTTTGGACACCTTGCATTGTTCATTCATTGAACTTAACACTTAAATCTATTGCTTCTGATGTGCTTTGGATTGGAAGCATTATTGAGGATGCACAGCATATCTGCAACTTTGTACAAAATCATACAAATGCCCTCACTATCTACAAGAAGTACACCAATCTATCATTGTTGAAGATTGTGGATACACGGTTTGCATCTTCATTCATCATGTTGAAGAGGTTGAGGGAAGTCCAGACTGCTCTTGAGGCCATGGTTATTTCAGAGTTTTGGTTTTTTTAGAGAAATACAAATCAAGTAGCCTCTAAAAGAGTGAAGGACACAGTGTTAGATGATATTTGGTGTGAGAGGGTAGATTTACTTATTCAGATCATGGACCCTATCATTTCTTTGCTTCAATTTGCAAATACAGACCAACCCATCCTAGGAGAGGTTTGTTTGGGATGGGATTCCATGATTGAGTCTCAGAGGAGCATTATTTTACAAAGTGAATGCCCCGAGTATGAGACATCATCAAAGGCCTTCTTCACCACCATACCAAATTTTCTTGTTAATAGATGGGACAAGAATTGCACAACTTTACATTGTTTGGATCACTCATTGAGCCCAAAATACTACAACCATTAATGGCTGGATGGTGGACCTTCCCGTAGATTCCCTCCTCACATGGATGGTGAAATCTCACAGGGGAGGAAAGATGCATTCAGGCGGAATTTTCAAGATAGAGCATCCCTTGACGAGGTGGAGGATGCCTTTGCAGAGTTTTCCACTGGCACTGGTCAATTTGCAGGATATAATGTGATTAGAGACAAGGGGCTAAGAAGCCCTATTCTTGGTGTGCAACTCATGGGGCAACAAGCCCACCTCTACAGTAGTTAGCCATGAGGCTCCTCTCTCAGGTGACTTCATCGTCTTTTTGCGAGAGGAATTGGAGCACATATGGGAATTTGTATAGTGTAAAGAAGAGCAAGCTTGAGCAGTCCAGGGCAGAGACAATGGTGTATGTGCACACCAACCTTAGTCTTATTTACAAGCAGAGGGATTAGTGGTTGAAGGGAAAGACAAAGATGTGGGATGTCTTTCCTGATGATATGGGTCTAGACAGCAGTGTTGAGTTGGCATTAGCCAACTTGGATCTCAATGAGCCAGTGCTAGAGCCTGTCACATTTGATGATGGTGATACTGTAGAGGGGTCATCTTTCACACCAGCAGATGCAAAGATGACTTTGGATACAGAGGAGGAGGATGCAACAAAGGAGAGCAGTGGTGACCATGATGATGAATACAGTGATGTTAATTTTGATTATGAGGATTGATGACTCATGAGCTACCTACAGCCTTGAGGCTTGTAGACTTGTAGTTGTTTTGTATTTTCTATTTCTATTTGCTAGACCTATGTAACACATTTTGATTTTGATGACTTAATGAGAAAACTGTATCTTGTCTTTCTCCTATTGGATCATTGATGAATTGAATATGTATTATCATTTATCATTTATGTCACAATTGCATTTGTATGCATAATGTTACTTTGTAAAACTTACATCTCAATGAAGATCTATGTTTGAATCAATGAATTTGTATCATGAATGAGAATTTGTGTAAGAAATATCTATATATTATATATATATATAGATAACGTGTCTTGTTCCGTGGGGGTCAATGCGTCCGTGTTCGACACTCGAATCCTTGTGTCCCATGTCAAGCGACTTAGTTTATAGCCAATTCATCATTCTACATGATTTTGTTGAGATATATGCATCAAAATATATAAAAATATATTTTATATAAAATTTGCTCCCGACCCAAAAGCTTCTGAAAATTGTCGCTCCCAGCTCTCGCTTCCAAGCAGCCTTGATCCATTGTTTCCACTATGTTTAGGAGGGCTCCAATCCATAAGTCACCTTTAATGCTCCTCTTCTCTAGCTAGACGTTGCCTCTCTTCTCCTTCTTGAGCAAGCTCATGGGCTCTCTCCAACTCTTCAATTATCCTTTGCACAAAGCAAGTTTCCACTCCTTTGGTCCATTGATGAGGTGGAACCCGATTCTTTCAAGAAGCAGAAGCTAGCTCCTGTGCATTGCATTGGTCAAGTGCATTAGTTGTAAGTTGCCATCCACAAAGATCGATGTCTCGAGCATATAGAACAATCTTGGGCTCTTCTAATTTTCTTCTCCACGCCTTGGTGTAGTTTTCGTTATGCATAGTAGAGATATGTTCTTCTTTGATTTGTTTAAGAGACCATCTCATGTTGCTTCTGCAGTCACGTGCTATATGCCCATAATTATGGCATGTTGAGTTATGTAGCTCAAAAGGTACTTCTAGTCTTATGTCCTGACTAGAAGGACCTTGCTTTGCCTCTTTAAGAGCTTGCATGTGACATGCAGAGTGTGCAAGTGAGTTGCACGCATGCAAATGTGTTACATGTGACATGCATGAGATGTGCATGTAAAGCAAGCTAAATTTATGACTTGTACTTGAGTTAAAGAAGAGAAAGCAAAAGACATGTAAGTTAACTAAAGTAAGGTCACTTATCTTTAGTTAACATGCCGAGCTAATATTGGTCGTCAATCTTAACTTAGAAAGTTATAAATTGAGCCTAAAGTGAGGAGCTAAGATATAACAGCAACACAACATTGAGAGACACAACATTGAGAGAGGCTTCTCATTGAGCGTGTTCTAGGTCCAAGAGAGTGCAGAAAGGTTGGTGATGAGTTTTGTAATTTTTATTTTCTCAGTTGGGCCATTCTCTCAAGACTACAGCCCAAGTAAGTTTCGTGATTAATTTATTAATGAAGCATTGTTGATTGGACAGAAATTTGTTTATGCGCATGTGATTCAAATCGAGTAATTTTGCTTCCGCTAAATTTTTGGATAGGAACTTAGTTGTGCATTTGTTCAATTTACGAATACCGAGTGTTGGGTTTGGGAAAGTCTAACATGGCATTTGTATCATTTTGTATTGTACTTGAATAAGGGAGCAAAGGAATTATGATTTTTGTTGTTGTAGCCATTGGACCCTCTGATTTGATTGCCTGCAAATTTGCTTCTAGAGGTCTAATAAGGGCCTCTATAATCCTCCCTATCATAGGTTCGACAATTCCTTGCTTTATGTTGATCCTTGTCTCTTATTTCACAACTACTTCTATAACTTATAGGTGTAGTAGCTCTTCCAAATTGATGAGTCTCATCATTGAGTAATTATATGGGCCTTAATTCACCTCCTAGCTTAGCCAAACCAACTATTCTCACAACTTATTGCATACTTTTGACTATATTTTGTTTATGGGTTGAGTTAGAGCTGGATATTTTGCTTTGTGGTCTAATGTGCATGTAATGCAGGAATAAAGGATAAAAGCAAAGGAAATGCAGGGATAAAAGGTAAAAGCAAGGAATGATGGTAAAAGACCTTGGAAAAAAACTCAGATGGGCTAAGAGAGAGGAATTAAAGGAGGTAAATCCTCCTCATTTACTGCCCATCCATTCGAATATCCCTCCATCACCTAAAAGTACACATAGCCAAATCAGGAGTACTAAAAGACAGCCAAGCAAGTGGAAGTATAAGCAGCCTCCCTACTAGAAGGCAACCGAGCTAGTGAAAGTGAAAGGACAAGTTACCATTACGTTGAGAGTTGTACCTCCCTAATTTTGAGGGAGGTCGTTAAGACTTCAGATGTATAAATAGAGAGGCTTAGGACCTCAGTTTTTTTAGTTAACCAATAGTCAGTCAGTCAGTTAGCAAGTTTTCGGACCTTTTAACTTGTAACAGTTTGATGTAATACAATGTTCTTTAATAATAAAGATGAGTTTTGATTTGAGCCAACACTGAGTTAACTCAGAGGGTTGAAGCTCTTGGGTTACGGCCCGACCCTACCAGTCAAAGCTCCTTTTTCTTGTATTGTATTCTAGCATAGAATCCTACTTTTTGTTCATTTACTCAAGTAGTTCATTTCCATTACAGCACTAGCATAGATGCATGGTTTGATTATTCATTTGGTTAAGTAGATGCATGTTCATCACAATGGTTCAGCACAGATTCATGGCTTTCCTATTCATTTACTGAATAGTTGTAGTTTCATCACAGTTGTGCAAAGCAGATTGGTTGCGTTTCAGTTTGTTCCATTTATGCTTTCATTTAATTAGTAAGTTGACAAAGAAAAGATCCACAAGGTTGCTCACAGGTGTCTCAACCTCCCCTCTTCCCTCTAGGACCATGATGTGAGGAAGAAACCCTGCAGCAACCCCAAAAACACAGGGTTTTAGTTTTCACAGAGGGTTTGTCGTTTAATCCAGGCAATGAAGTCATTTCATATTACTCTGTTCCTCTAATGGTCATCTGCTCGTTCGCTCTCTTTCTGCAAACCCCTTTCATTCTCCTGCAGCATGAAAAGCTTAGCGGAAGTTGTTCATCCACGTTCAAACAGTTTTTAACCGTCGATCGCCTTTCACACGCAAAACCGACCAATCGCTGCCCAATCCACTTTTCGCCCTTTAAATCCCCACCGTCGATATGCCTTGTGATCCGACGTTTATTGTGCACCCGCTCACCAACCTGCTCAGTCACATCTTCGTCGTAGATCTGCTTTTGCTAGATCCAACGGCCTTCGCGCAATATCGCTTGGATTTTCGCCCGACCATTATCAGTTTGAGGGCACGCGATATGAGTGGTTTCCCCATACTACGTGTCGGTCAGGAAGGCTAATCGCGTGAAATTCCCCAAAACTGCTTACAGCTTTGAGGGCACGCGATATCCCGGTTACCATCCTCCAAACCGGCTTCCATTTCCGTCGTCGATCTGTCCTCTAATCTGACGGCTGTCACTTCACCCGATCGCCAACTGGCTTGGCCGATCTTTGCCGTCCATTTGCCGATTGCCTCCACGATATAATCTCGGTCGTCCAGCCTGTTAGTTGACCATGTTCGCCCATCTGCCTACATACCCTCCACCCGCCTAATCCAACGGTCCTCATGCGTTGTTGCTCCTTCACGTCCTCTTTTCACCAGTTTGACCTCCGATTGCTTTCTCCGCTTAAACACAGACTTGGCTTAGTTCCATTTGCTTGCACCTTCGCATAGTTGTTTAATTGGTTAGCTAAGGTCTGACATGAGTTTAGCATTGCATGTTACTTTCTTCATTTCTACAGTAAATTAACTCTCCCCTAGACTAGGTTTGCTCTCCTTCCATCAAAATCAAGCTTCTCCTAACCCTATAGAAGTCTGGTTTGGAAACCCCGAGATCTCTTGCCAAAAGAGCAGTGACAGCAGGCAATACCTTCACTTCTACTTGTGTATATAGCACAGTCACCTCCAAGTTTGTTCGAACCCCGGGTTGATAAGTAAAGTTGGTAGCCCTCGGAATTGCAGCATTCTTGCTGCAATACCTAGGCTCATCACTTTTTGACATCGTTGCCAAGGAGGTGTTGGAGTAGTAGTGATTACTGCTCTTTTCTTCTATTTTCTAGTTTCCAACTTTCTTCCATTAGTTTATTTCTGCAAAAGTAATCTAGTTTCTTTCATTTTGTCATTTATCTGCTTTCCTTTCCATTCTACAAGTTAATCTAGTTTCCTTTAATGCAAATAGAATTTCAATTCAGTAAGTAGTTATCTTTCTGTCAGTAATTCAGCAAGTAGTTTCCATTCTTCTAGTTGTCTTTCATTTAATTAGCCATTCCCTTTCCGCAGAGAACTTTCCAGCTTTAAATAAAATCTCGCAAAAACCCAAAAACATTTCCTCTCATGCCTCATAGGATTAGGGATAATTCAGGAAAATTCTTGCCAGATACCCCCTGCTCATCCTTCCTGGCCTACACCCCCTCCTTGGGCCTATGCATCTCAATATCATTCCCAGCCAGCTAGCCAGTCATTTCAAACCTATAATCAGCGACAACATTAGTGGAATACCCCACCCTAGGGATGGAGGCCCCAATTCAACAATGTTCAAGTGCTATTACCTCCATCACCTACCCAACCGCAACTCCTACACTCTGCTCCACCTAGGCAACCCCAGATAACCAACCTCCCTCTCCACATAAGGAGGTTGGGGAAGAAAAAAAGGAAAGCAACCTTTAAGCAAATCCACACTTTCCTGAAAGATTAGCCCAACCATACTAGCCTACCCCAGAAGAAACTGAACTTCTGGGAGAATTGGAAAACCTATGTGTAAAGATCCACCTTCTCCAAGCAATCAAAGATGTGTCTATTTACAGTAAATTGATTAAGGAGAAGTGCTTTAAGCATCCAAGAAGAAGAAAAAGGGATGCCCCTAACATTAATGTCATTGGGCACTTATCTAACTTAATGCTGGGGCAGGCAATATGTCCAAAATACTTATGCCCTGGAAGCCCAATAATTGATGTCCACATCAATGGCACCATTGTCCCACGCGCTCTGATTGATCTTGGGGCTGCCATTAATGTGATGACAAAGGACACCATGCTAAAGCTTAACCTCCAAGGGTCATTAAGGAAGACCACAACAGTGTTGCAACTTGCGGATTGTTCCACAGTCACGCCTGAGGGAATTGTGGAGTATGCGATGGTCTCCATTGATTCCTGGGAGTACCCTGCAGATTTCCTAGTTCTCCAACCCAAAGCTAAGCTTACCAGTTACCCTCTCATCCTTGGGAGGCCATGCCTGGCCACAGCTGATGCCTACATTAGCTGCAGAACTGGGAATATGACCATTAAGAATGGGCATATGTCCAACCAATTAGTCCTATACCCTCCTGCTCAACCCTCCCTAGAACAGGGCTTACCTTTATGGTTGGAGCAGGAGGAAGAAGATGAGCTTTATTCTGCCGAATTGTATACTTTGGAAGCCATCATAGGAGAAGGACAGCAAGATAAGGACGATTTAATTAAACACCTGCTCTAGAGTCCAAATCCTAGTTCATTACCCCAAGAAGAAGAAGTAAAAGAAACACTGAACAGTCATCAAATTGACTTATGCTTGGTCGATTCCAACCCACTCCGAGTCAAAACCATAGAATCTGGGCTAGAGAAAACCTTGAAGATTAATCCATCTCTCTCTACTTCAGAGGAGGAACAGGTATGCAACTTGTTGAGGGAGAACCTAGAAGCCTTTGCTTGGAACTACAAGGAAATGAAGGGAGTACACCCCTCGGTGTGTACTCACCACATATGCATCAAGGAAGGTTGCAAGCCAGTCAGGCAACCACAAAGGAGAATGAATCCAGCCCTCAAAGACATAGTCAAAAGAAGAACTGCAAAAACTGTTAGATGCAGGGTTCATTTACCCTATCTCTGACAGTGAGTGGGTCTCTCCTTTAGTGTTAGTGCCCAAGAAAAATGGGAAGTGGAGGATTTGTGTCGATTACAGGGAATTGAACAAGGCCACAAAGAAGGATCACTTTCCCTTACCCTTCATTGACCAAGTGCTAGATGGCTTGGCAAGGAAGAAGTTATTTTCTTTCCTAGATGGATTCAGTGGGTACAAACAAATCCATATCTACCCAGAAGATTAGGATAAGACCACTTTCACCTGCCCATGGGGCACTTTTGCTTATAGAGTCCTTCCCTTCGACCTGTGTAATGCTCCTGCCACTTTCCAAAGAGCAGTCCTAAGTATTTTTGTTGAATTAGTTCATGACGTTGTGGAGATCTACATGGATGATTTTACACCTTATGGTTGTGATTTCCAAGAGGCCCTGACTAACTTAGGCAAAGTATTATGCAAATGCATTGAGATGAACCTGTCCCTCAGTCCAGAAAAATGTAAATGCTTAATGATTGAAGGGACTGTGCTAGGTCATTCCATATCTCAGCAAGGACTGCAAGTGGACCCAAACAAGGTAGCCAGCCAACAAGGTAGCAATCATCCAAAGGGTCCCACCTCCACAAAAGCAGAAAGATGTTAGGAGTTTCTTAGGGCTAGCTGGATATTACAAAAGATTCATAAAAGACTACAACAAGCTAGCCTCTCCTTTTTTGGTTTAATGGGCAAAGATTCTGAATTTATATGATCAAAGAGTTGTCAAGAGGCCTTGGACATTTTAAAGGGTAAGGTAACCACTGCACCAATCCTTAGAGGCCCAAACTGGGCCCCTCTTTTCACATTCATGCTGATGCCTCACATAAAGCCATAGGAGCAGCCTTAGGACAGGTAGAAGAGAAATTGCCTTATGCCATCTATTTCATCAATAAAAACCTGTCAAAGGTCGAGCTAAACTATACTGTGACAGAAAAAGAACTCCTGGTTGTTGTGCATTCATTGAACAAGTTCAGGCATTACATTACAGGCTATCAGACATTTGTACATACTAATCATGCTGCAATTAAATATTTAATGAACAAACCAGATGTAAATGCTAGAATCATAAGATGGTTAATCTTGTTACAGTAGTTTGATTTGACTATTGTTGATAGGCCTAGTAAAGAAAATGTTGTCGTTGAATTTCTGTCTAGAATGAATCTGCCTGCAGGTGAATGGTGGCTAATCAGTTCCCAGATGAGCATTTGTTTGCTATTTCAATGCTCTTCCCATGGTTTGCTGATATAGCAAACTATCTGGTGTCAGCACAGTTCCCACCAAACCTGCCCTCCAGAGAGAAGAGCAAGATAATCAGGAAGAGTGCCCCCTTCACCTCGATTGGGCGCAATCTATTCAAACTTTGCCCAAATCAAATCTTGAGAAGATGTGTAAGGGAAGAGGAGGTCTTTGACATCCTTCTGACTTGTCATGATGGGCCTTGTGGAGGTCACTTTGCAGCAAAAAGGACAACATTCAAGGTGTTGCAAGCAAGCTATGATTGGCCTACTATTCCTCAAGATGTGAATAAGTATGTTAGTCAATGTGATCGGTGCCAGAGGATGGGAAAGCCCACTCCAGGGATGAAATGTCCCTATAGCCTCAAGTGACTTTCGAGCCATTTGACAAGTGGGGTATTGACTTCATTGGGCCTATCAACCCTCCTTCCAAGCAAAAATGGCACATCATTGTGTGCACTGATTACTTGACTAAGTGGGCAGAAACCAAAGGAATCAAGGCAGCAACAGAAGAAAAGGTGGTTGAATTCCTAAGGGAGAACATATTCTACAAATTTGGGTACCCTAGAGAGCTAGTCACAGACCAAGGCAGCTAGTTCACCTCCAACATGATTGAAGAACTGTTCAAGCATCACAAGATCAAATATGGACCTCCACTCCTTATCATCCACAAGCTAATGGGCAAGTGGAGGTGACCAATAGAGCAATGGAGAACACACTGACCAAGGTAGTGAACAACAGCAGAAAGGACTGCGCTGAGAGACTAGTTGAGGCCACCTAGGCCTATAATACAACATGGAAGACCACCACTGGAATCACACCCTATGAGCTGGTCTATGGAAAGAAGGCTTTGTTGTCCATTGAATTTGAATATAACAAATTGAGGATGACAGCCCAACTAGATTTAGATCTCAGTGATGTACAAAATGAAAGGTTATTCCATTTGAATGGCCCAGGTGAATTCAGAATGCAGGCCCTCCTCCATACAGAGATAATTCAGCTCCAGAGAAAGATTTGGCATGACAAGCATATCAAGGAGAATTTATTTCAAGAAGAAGATTGGGCACTATTATATGATTCAAGGTACAAGAACTTCAAGGGCAAGCTAAGAACAAGATGGCTCAGACCATATGTGGTGGAAAGATGCCATGACAATGGTTCAGTGCGAATTAAGACTATAGATGAAGAAGCCATTCCATTGCTAGTTAATGGACACAGATTGAAATTATACAAGAGGCCTTCATCTAAACAAGAGTTCATTGATAGCACCAATAAGACAGTGATGATGGTGGAGCATGTTTCAGCTCCTCCCTCATCAGGTCACTGAAAAAAGAAAGAAAATATAGAATAAGGGTTCAGGTGTAAACCTCCATGAGGCGCTTGAGTCCCCATCTTTGGGTTGAAAACCTCCATGAGGTGGCCCAAGGATGAGAAAAAAGGAAAGAAAAAGAAAATCTTTGGGTGAAAACCTTCCTTGAGGCGCCTAGGGCAGATACCTAGGGTGAAAACCTCTCTGAGGCAGCCTAGGTGTTTTTCAAAAAATATAACAATAAAAGAAAAAGAAAAAACATAATTGTTGTTTGCAGGAGGATGAGAAAGACAATCAAGGATCAAAGAGAAGATCCAAAGGGGGCCTAATTGTTGTTTGCAGGAGGATGAGAAAGACAATCAAGGATCAAAGAGAAGATCCAAAGGGGGCCCTACCTCACATATGTTCATCTCCCCCACTCCTTACCATGCATCCCTCCATAAATTCCATTGTTTTTCACTTCACTACTTCAATTCAGGAGAAGATTGTGTTTTCCACAGCATCACCTCATCCATTACCATCATCCCTGCCTTCACACACACTCCTACTCCCTCTGTACATGCAGCATATGATCTGCAGTCACAGACACCATCAGCAAACAACAAAGGAGGAAGAAAGAGCTACACAGCAGCAGCAACATCTGATCTGCAGTCAAGAAACCATAAGCAGACAGCAGAGGAGGAAGAAGAATTACCATCAGCAACACCTCTGATCCTTGACACCTGCAACGCGGCATTAAGGCCACAAGTAAGTATCCTACTCACTCACTCATCTACATCATGTGATCAAAAGTTGCACGCATTAAGAGGTAGATGGTTTGTAAGTAAAGTGGTGGCCAGTTTCCTCTAAAAAGGCTATGCCCTCCAAAAACTCAGTGAACAATCAAAATCCCACGGCCTTAATCAGCGCCCATTTTTTTGCTTTTGATCCTCAGCAGACACTCAGATACCTTGTTGCCCAAGGGCAAGCAACTACACATTTTGAGGATATGTTTAGGCTCATAAGAAATGATAATATACATGCCTGCTAAAAGAGATGAAACACTGCCACATCGCTTGAAGATCAGAGAATATCAGTGGGAAGAAAAAGAAAGGAAAGCAGGCTGCTATAAACAAGAAGAAAAGACCACAGCAAAAGAATGAGATGTCAGAGAGGCTACCAGAGCCACTAAGTTGCTCAAAGGATGAGCAACACTTTAGTAGGGGGATGATGATGTGTCTCATCATTGAGTAATTATATGGACCTTAACTGGCCTTAATTCACCTCCTAGCTTAGCCAAACCAACTATTCTCCCAACTTATTGCATATTTTTGATTATATTTTGCTTATGAGTTGAGTTAGAGTTGGATATTTTGCTTTGTGGTCTAATGTGTATGTCATGCAGGAATAAAGGATAAAAGCAAAGCAAATGCAAGGATAAAAGGTAAAAGCAAGGAACGATGGTAAAAGACCTTGGTAAAAACTCAGATGGGACAAGAGAGACGAATTACAAGAGGTAAATCCTCCTCATTTACTGCCCATCCAATCGAATACCCCCCCATCAGCTAAAAGTACACAGCCAAATCAGGAGTACCAAAAGACAGCCAAGCAAATGGAAGTACAAGCAGGCTCCCTACTAGAAGGCAGCCGAGCTAGTGAAAGTGAAAGGACAAGTTACCATTAAGTTGGGAGTTGTACCTCACTAATTTTGAGGGAAGTCGTTGAGACTTCAGATGTATAAATAGAGAGGCTTGGGACCTCAGTTTTTTTAGTTAACCAGTAGTCAGTCAGTCAGTTAGCAAGTATTCTAACCTTTTGACTTGTAACAGTTTGATGTAATACAGTGTTCCTTAATAATGAGGATGAGTTTTAATTTGAGCCAACACTGGGTTAACTCAGAGGGCTTAAACTTTTGGGTTAGGGCCCGACCCTAGCAACCAAAGCTCCTCTTTTTTGTATTGTATTCTAGCAAAGAATCCTACTTTCTATTCATTTACTCAAGTAGTTCATTTCCATTATAGCACTAGCATAGATGCATGGTTTGATTATTCATTAGGTTAAGTAGATGCATATTCATCACAGTGGTTCAGCACGGTTTCATGGCTTTCCTGTTCATTTAATTAATAGTTTATATTACAATATTCCGACACATAGGAAATAGTTAAGATAACTTAGTCTAGTGTAGAGTTAGGTAAAGTGTGTTTCTTTACTATGTACTTTTGTAACTTACAATCTGACGGTCATGATATGTAGTGATCCAACGGTTCATTCTCTCCTCGGTATTACTGACACTTGATCCATGGCTTAACACCCGATTGGTCCATGATCTCTATTTAAAGAGCATGGAGGGTCATTTGTAGAGTAACCATTCATGAGAGAAGCTTATGTAAATTTTCATTCTTTTATTAATAAATTGCCTGAAGTGGCCGCGTTAACTCAGGCCATGCACTGTTTCCCTGTTTGAGGGTTTTAACCACATCAACAATATTGGCGTATTGATCTGTGATATATTTGTAAACGGTGTCCTTTGGTGTTCTGTCTGAGGAACTTACCCTATAAATTCCTACATGGTATTAGAGCTATTTGAGGGTCGCATCCGTTGGTGATCCAAATCTGACGCTGGTAGAACTGCATCTGACTGTCGTTTCCTAGATCTACTGTTATTCACTGCTTTCGGACCGAGAAGACTGCTCTATTGTGTTAGGAGCATTTGTTACAGTGAGGAACCCCTTTCGTTTGACGCGAAAAGGTTTCTGGTAGCCCTAGCTACGTCATTTTTAAGATCTAGAGGTATACAATGTTTATTTGCAGTTTTTAGTTATTTTCTCTCTGTTTATTTCGATTCATTTAGCTCTTTGTTTTTTTTATTACCAGATCTATACCATTCATTTTTGCGTATGCTCTTTGCCCCGTGAATCGGTGCGATCTAGGCAAATTAGAAACAGAAAGGAAGGATTTTTTTCTCAAGTGTATGCTCTTTTCTGCTGTGCCTTATTGTGATCTCGGAAAACCAGAAACATTGAGGAAAAATTTAGTTTCCAACTAAAGCTAACTTCAAGCCGTAAGGTTTGTTTTTTCTATATGTCCATGTTGGGTTTTGTGTTTTTTGTTTTGTAGGCAAAAAAAAGAGCTTTCTCAAGTAAGCACGCACCCCAAAGCTTCATTGACTAAAACAAGAAACCCTTCTTCCTCTTTTCCAAAAATTACTAACCTTTTAATCTAGCTCACTTGGTCCAAAGCTACTTTATGAGAATAGAGGTCTTGAGTTCAAGTCTTTCTTTTTGTTGAGCTAATTAGATTAAGTTTGGAAAGGGGGCAGATTTTTTTTACATATAACATTATCATTCATTTCCACACATTCCTGCACTTCGTCGGCATCTTCAACAACTTTTCTTCAAAAAGCCATAACTTCTTCATCCGGAAGCTGTTTTCAGAGCCGTTTTTTTTAATCGGCCTAATTTTTCGAGATCTTTCCATTGGAACACTTAGTTTCAACATCTATAGCTTCAGTTTCTGTTAAAATGGAAATTCCATGACAAGTTATTCTTGACAGCACCGACTACTTCCAATGGTGGTCCTACACTGTGGATTTACTTAGAAGTAAAGGTCTTTACATAATAGCCTCAGGCCAAAAAACCAAACTGAAAGATGAAGATAAGGTAGTCAAATGGGAAAATAGGCAAGATCAAGCACGTGGGTTGATAGGGATGTCTATTTCTCCAGACCTTAGATTCCATATCGCAGATCTTGATACTCCTAATGAAGCAATGAAACAGATCACTAAAGTTTTTAGAATTAAAAATGAACTTAGAGCCCATCAACTCGAAAATGAGTTGCTTACAATGGACCCCAATAATTTTTCTTCCATTGAAGATGTTTTGTCCAAGTTCAAAACCCTTAGACTTCTCTTGGAAGGTGTTAAGGTTAAGAAAGAAGATGTTAACCTTATCTATTCCATTCTTACTAAGTTGAGACCAGTCTACTCTGTGTTTGTTTCCATCTTCCATTCTACAAGAGAAGCCTTCATTTCTCAAGGACAAGACTACAAGTCCCCTTCCTTTGATGCCTTTTGTGATGCTTTAATAAGAAAACAAGAAAAACGCTTACATCTCGATCTTCTTAATCTTGGAAACTCTTCTAAAAAAGCCTTAGCCACCCAGCAACAACCAAATTCAAAGAATCCTAAGAAGTCGTATCCTAAAAAGAATGGTCCTAAACCAAACAAGGGTCCTAAGCCATTTCAGTCTCA
>APFE030385638.1:25068-58059 GCA_000404065.3 Pinus taeda
TATATATTCAAAAATAAAATATAGGGTTCAGACTCAATAAACAAATAACAAAAATACTAAAAGGAGTTAAGAATGAATAAGATGATAAAATACTTAAGAAAACATGAAGGATCAAGAATATAAACTCTAATGAAGAATAAACCAACAACAAATACCATAAAAAGGACACCAATACCTACACAGAAATAAACAAACAAAATAAACCCAAAAAGAAACTGAAAAAACTAGGAGGACAAGACAAGGACACAACTTCTACTAATAATCCAGCCATCATCTCTATTCAAATTATTGGGCCATTTTTTTATTTCTATGGCATTTCTCAATTTACGATGATGGAAATGACTAACCCTAGTAATGACTTGGGGCTCCTCAATGCAATTGTGATGCTTAGATTTATCTGCATGCTCTGCCAAAGTAGAGGAGCGGGTCCTGCCATGCTTGGTGTCAGTGGCATGCTCTGCCAAAGTAGAGGAGCGGGTCCTGCCATGCTTGGTGTCAGTGGCATGCTCACGAACCCTTTGATTAATCGAGCGACCAGTCTCACTAATGTAGGGAGTCCCATAAGAGCATGGGATAACATAAACACCCATCATATTCTTGGGGTCCACTAAGTCTTTTATAGATCTAAGAGAGCGTCGGGTGGTATTTAAAGGCCTAAAAGTTGAAGCCACCTTATGCTTCCTTAAGATCTTCACAATCTTGTCAGTGGTCCCTTGGATAAAAGGAAGATGAACACCATAAAATCAATCCTTGGTATCTTTCTTAGCCCTAGGACCCTTTTTAGCTTTGAGGAAAGTCTTAGTACATTGGTGTCTACTATACCCATTATTAAAGAAAACACTTAGGAAATGTCCTTTCTCTTCATTGAGATGGTTGTCATCACAAAATTTTATTTTGCATTTTGCTTTTATTATTTTAAAATATTTTCAATAAATTAAATAATTTAAATGAATATTACTAAAACATTTTAAAAATGAAAAATTATACAAAATTATTAAAAACATGTGTTTCCTCTTAAAAGATAGCATATTCAAATTCATAGGAGGTAGAGTATGTACGCCTCTATAAATTTTAATAATCAATCCATGGATGGAAATGGGTCATTTACCAAAATATCATATATCAATTTGATATCTAAATTAACCATAACCTTATAATTAAATTATTCTTGTTGTAATA
Source organism: Pinus taeda (assembly GCA_000404065.3). Taxonomy (NCBI): domain Eukaryota; kingdom Viridiplantae; phylum Streptophyta; class Pinopsida; order Pinales; family Pinaceae; genus Pinus; species Pinus taeda. Next base: position 26,248 of record APFE030385638.1, read on the forward strand.
TTAACCAACTTAATTACCACACACAATATAATATCAATAATTTTTTATGTAACGATCGTTCATGAGTGATGGAATCATAATAACCCACGGTGGTTGTAAAATAGTTTTAACTATCAATTTACTTTCTAATGTGCTTAAAAATCACGTTTGACTATAGTGAAACAAACCCTTTTTTTTCCTTCATTAAACATACTTTTTGTTATTCCATGGAATCAAAAAAAGTACATAGCATCATGTTGGAAGAAACTTCTCAGCATAACACTAATGAGTTGTATAAAAGAAAAGTTGTAACACAAGATTCGACAGCAAGTTTGAAACTTGATGATGCAACTGCTAACTGAAGGATTGTATTACAATGAGACTGCAACTTTAACAATGTTTAAACTAGATCAGTTGCCTTATACATTCAGAAAGTCTGCAACAAAAAATGAAAGACTTGTAAGGCTATGAGCATGGAAAAAATAATAGCAACAAAAGTAAAATTATCACAGAGAATCCATAAACTAGTTCAATCAAAATGAGAGAAGTCCCTTTAGCAATGGCTTCTGAATTATTGTGGTTGTCTCTGAAATGTGCAGCTCAATTTAATTCATGTGAACAATAGGAATAACTTGGATGCTATGGATTTTGTTTTCTATGAATTCTTCATAAATAATGTCACTTGGGTCCAAATATAAAGCTCTTTTAGAAAGTTTGTTCGTTATTTTATTGAACTCCCTATAAATATGATGAAATCTAATAGACTGGTGTTAGGATTTTCCGACACATAGGAAATAGTTAAGTATAACTTGGTCTAGTGTAGAGTTAGGTAAAGTGTGTTTCTTTACTATGTACCTTTGTAACTTACAATCTGACGGTCATAATATGTGGTGATTTGACGGTTCATTATCTCCTCGGTATTACGGACACGATCCGTGGCTTGACACCCGATTGGTCCATGATCTCTATTTAAAGAGCATGGAGGGTCATTTGTAGCGTAACCGTTCATGAGAGAAGCTTATGTAAATTTTCATTCTTTTATTAATAAATTGCCTGAAGTGGCCACGTTAGCTCAGGCCGTGGATTGTTTCCCTCTTTGAGAGTTTTAACCACGCCAAGAATACTAGTGTATTGATCTATGATCTATTTGTCCTAAACCAAACAAAGGTCCTAAGCAATTTCAGTATCAACATGAAAAATCATTTCAACAAAATGATAAGGCAAATAAAAACAAAGGGAAGAAGACTGATAAACATTGCCACTTTTGTAATTGAGATGGCCACTTAGAATCCAAATGCATTAAGAAGATGGAAGCCTTGGAAGCAGCAATGAAGAAGTATAACATCCATTTGGAGCACTCTTCAGCTTTAACTTCATCTTCAAGAATAACACTTTTTGCATGTGGTTGTCAAGCATCTCGGTTTGGTTATGCACTAAATGTATCTTCTTCTTCTCATCCTCATGAGTGGCTCATTGATTCTGGAGATTCTTATCACATGGCCAAAAACAAAGCCATGTTTTCTTCTTTAAATGATTGTAACACCAAAAATATATATGTTGGTGATGATAGATCTCTTATTGTTGTACGGACTAGAACTGTTCATATCGACAATGGTCAATTCAATGATGTATTATGTGTTCCAACCTTATCCTGCAACCTTCTATCTGTATATCAGATAACTCATTTAGGTGAAGATAAAATCATTGAATTTTCACCTCACGATGTTGTAATTAAGGACCTAAGAGATCCTAGACAGATTTTAGCTACTGGCATTGTTGATGATTCTACAAGGTGGTTGTATAAGTTTAACAACTTTGGGTCATCAAATATTCCCTTTGTATTTGTTGCTCAAAATGATGAAATGAGCAAACTTTGGCATGAGCGATTTGGTCACTTAGACTATCGCTCCCTTCAGAATCTATGTAAAGAAAATACAGTGACAAGTCTTCCAATGGTATCTTGCAGAGATGGTGTTTGTTTTGGACGTGTACTTGGAAAACATCATCGGGATAGTTTTGAAAAACGTGCCACTTGGCATGCCTCGACCCCTCTATAGCTTGTGCATAGTGATTTATGTGGTCCACTTCCAGTTGTTTCATTCTCTAGCTACAAGTACTTCTTAACTGTCAATGATGATTTCTCCAGACGCACTTGGGTATACTTCTTAAAACTCAAGAGTGAAGTATTTAACATGTTCTTGGCCTTTAAGGCCTTTGTTGAAAAACAATTTGGACATCAAATTCTTAAGCTAAGATATCATAATGGCAGAGAATATGTTAACAACAAATTCATCAACTTTTACACTAAGAATGGAATTCAAACGCAACATATTGTTCCATATACTCCACAACAAAATGGTGTCGCTGAAAGGAAGAATCGCACCTTAAGGAAATGGCTAATTGTAGGCTTCAATCTAAAGGACTTGTTCTTAATTTTTGGGCAGACGCAATTAACTGTGCAAATTACATAATAAATCGCACTCCTACTAAGGTTTTAAAGAATCACTCCAGAAGAAGCATGGAGCTCAATTAAACCAGATGTAACTCACTTTCGTGTTTTTGGAAGTGAAGCATGGGCCCATATTCAAGATGAGAAACATAAAGCTTTAGAACCGAAGAGTGAAAAATGTATTTTTGTTGGATATTTTGAAGATGTCAAAGGATACAGACTTATTCCACTTAAGTCCAAAAATGTTATCATTAGAAGAGATGTAAAGTTTGTTGAAAATATATCAGCCTCCTAGCCTAGTTCGGCGAATGTGCCATCTCTCTCTATCCCTTCTACTTCTAAAAATATTTCTTCTTCAGATGATGACAGCGAGGATGACAATTCTCCCCCACCTTCTCAGGATCCTCCTTCAGCTCTTCAACTTCCAAAATGGATCTGTGCTACTCGGGATGCAGCGGGTGCTCTTGCCAGTGATCCTATAGATCAACGATGTACACGTTCTTAGTTCAATAGAGCCTCTTCTTTACTAACTCAAGCTTCAGCGAATTATGATCCTAACACCTTTGCAGAAGCTTCAAGCCATCCAGACTGGGACGCAGCTACGAATGAAGAATATCGTTCATTATTGGCAAATGATACATGGGATCTTGTTCCCCTTCCAAAGGGACGAAAACTTGTTAGATGCAAATGGGTTTACAAAACCAAGTATGGACCAGATGGAAAAGTTGATAAAAATAAAGCTTGTCTTGTTGCTAAAGGTTTTTCACAAGTTGAAGGCATTGACTATACTGAACCCTTCTCCCTTGTTGCTAAAATGAACTCTATCTGCCTTGTTCTTTCCCTTGCTGCCTCTTTCAAATGAGAAGTCCATCAGATAGATGTTAAATCTGCCTTCTTGCATGGGGACTTGCATGAAGATATCTATATGGAACAACCTACTGCTTTATACAAATAGACTCCAACCTTGTATGTCGGCTTAAGAAATCCCTTTATGGTCTCAAGCAAGCCCCTAGGGCTTGGTATGCCAAAATGGATAGCTTTCTTTTAGAAACTAGATTTTCTAGGTGTCATTTTGAGAATATTGTCTACACCAAGAAAGTGGGCAAGTCTCTTATCGTTCTTGTTCTTTATGTTGATGATCTTATCCTTACTGGTAGTGATCCCAACCTTATAAACCATGTGAAGTCCAAAATGGTTTATCATTACAGTGCAGAAGCATCTCCTCTATTGGTTGGTTTCACTAATTCTGATTAGGCTGGTGACCCTAATGATTGAAAGTCCACTGCAGGTTATGTGTTCACTCTTGGTTCAGGACCTATTACATGGGCTTGCAAGAAACAAAGAGCCATTTCTCTTTCTTCAGCAGAGGCAGAGTATCGTGGTGTCGTAGAAGCTAGTAAGGAAGCCTTGTGGCTTCGTCAGATCCTGTCAGAGTTTGGCTTTCAGCAGCAACATCCGACTACACTTTGGTGTGATAATCGAAGTGCCATTCAACTATGCAAAGATCCAGTCCAACATCAGTGCAGCAAACACATTGAACTGCACATGCACTTAGCTCATTCACGACCATGTTCTTGAAGTGCAATATTGTTCAACAGATGATCAAGTTGCAGACATCTTTACAAAGGCTCTCACATAGGCGAAGTTTACTAAACTTCGATTTATCTTTGGAGTTCAGGAAGTTGTCACTAAGGGGGGATAGGTTCTAATGCCTCCTTCCTTCTCCTATTGTGTCATATTTGTACATCCTTCAATCATATCCCAAGTTGTTCTTAAGGGGGGATGTTAGGATATTTCGACAAATAGGAAATAGTTAAGTATAACTTGGTCTAGCGTAAATTAGGTAAAGTGTGTTTCTTTACTATGTACTTTTGTAACTTACAATCCAACGGTCACAATATGTAGTGATCTGATGGTTTCTCTCCTCGGTATTACCGACACTTGATCCGTGGCTTAACACCTGATTGGTCCATGATCTCTATTTAAAAAGCATGGAGGGTCATTTGTAGGGTAACCGTTCGTGAGAGAAGCTTATGTAAATTTTCATTATTTTATTAATAAATTGCCTAAAGTGGCCGCGTTGGCTCAGGCCGTGGACTGTTTCCCTCTTTGAGGGTTTTAACCACGTCAACAATACTGGTGTATTGTTCTGTGATCTGATTGTGAGCAGTGTCCTTTGGTGTTCTGTCTGAGGAACTTACCATGTAAATTCCTACAGTTTCAATTTCATTACAGTTGTGCAGAGCAGATTGGTTGTGTTTCAGTTTGTTCCATTTATGTTTTCAGTTAATCAGTAAGTTGACAAAGAAAAGATCCACAAGGTTGCTCACAGGTGTCTCGGCCTCCCCTCCTCCCTCTGGGACCATGATGTGAGGAAGAAACCCTGTAGCAACCCCAAAAACACAAAGTTTGGTTTTCACAGAGGATTTGTCGTTTAATCCAGGCACTGAAGTCATTTCATATTGCTTTGTTCCTCTAATGGTCATCTGCTCATTCGCTCTCTTTCTGTCATCAGACCTCACTCGCATACCCCTTTCATTCTCCTGCAGCATGAAAAGCTCAGTGAACGTTGTTCATCCACGTTCAAACGGTTTTTAACCATCGATCGCCTTTCACATACAAAACAGACCAATCGCTACCCAATCCACTTTTCGTGTTTGACTTTTCGCCCTTTAAATCCCCACCGTCGATCTGCCCTGTCAGATCTGATGGTTATCACACACCTACTCACCAACCTGCTCGGTCACATCTCCGTCGTAGATATGCTTTGCTAGATCCGACAGCCTTCACGCGATATCGCGTGGATTTCTGTCCGACCATTATCAGTCTGAGGGCACGCGATATGAGCGATTTCCCCGTGCTACGTGTCGGTCGGGGTGGCTAATCGCGTGAAATTCCCCAAAACTGCTTACAACTTTAAGGGCACGCGATATCCCGCTTACCGCCCTCCAAACTCACTCATCATTTTTGCACGTTTTCTTTTACCTGCTTCCATCTCCGTCGTCAATCTGTCTTCTAATCTAAAGGTTGTCACTTCACTCGATCACCAACTAGCTTGGCCGATCTTCGTCATCCATCTGTCGATTGCCTCCGTGATATAATCTCGGTCGTCCAACCTGTTAGTTGACCATGTTCGCCCATCTGCCTACATACCCTCCTGCAATCCGATCTCGTCTGTTTGTTTGCCTTTCACCCACTTGATCCAACGGTCCTCATGCGTTGTTGCTCTTTCATGTCCTCTTTTCACCAGTTTGACCTCCGATTGCTTTCTCCGCTTAAACATAGACTTGGCTTAGTTCCATTTGCTTGCACCTTCGCATAGTTGTTTAATTGGTTAGCTAGGGTCTGGCATGAGTTCAGCATTGCATGTTGCTTTCTTCATTTCTGCAGTAGATTAGCTCTCCCCTAGACTAGGTTTGCTCTCCTTCCATCAAAATCAAGCTTCTTCTGACCCTATAGAAGTCTGGCTTGGAACCCCTGGGGTCTCTTGCCAGATGAGCAGTGACAACAGGCAGTACTTTCACTTCTACTTGTGTATATAGCACAGTCACCTCCAAGTTTATACAAGCCCCGGGTTGATAAGTAAAGTTGGTAGCCCTGGGAGTTGCAGCATTCTTGCTGCAATACCTAGGCTCATCACAAACTCATCCAAAATTTAAGAACTTTTCAAGTTCTTGTTGAGCTTGTCTACTTCATTCCTTAATGACACAATTTCTGCTTCAAGCTTCTCATGATTTTATTCTTTTTCCTTTAGCTGACTTTTCATCACTTCTTTTGTTCTCCTAGCTTCTTCTAGATGGATTTTTTAAAGGAGATGACTTCTTCAAATTTTTGCTCTTGCTCTTTCAGTTTTTATCAACTTCTATCTTCTCATAATCCTCAAACCTTTCCTTTAGTTGACTTGACAACATTTCTTCTCTCTTTTCTACTTCCTTTGTTTGACATCTCAAGAGGACAACTTTTCTTTCATCAATGTTATGACTCTTTTTTTCAAGGATTTGCAAACGCTCTTTAAGCCTTATGAGCCTAATTCTTGAGCAACCACAAATTCTACTTCAAAATCAATGGTGTAAACTTCTTCTAGATCTAACTGACTCTTATGATTGTCTTCATTAAAAGATTTTGTATTCATGGCTATGGAGGAGACTTCTTTCAAGGGTTTGGAGTCATGCTTTCTTGACTTTACCATCTATGTTTCTTAGGTCTACCTTCCAGCTATTAGGCTGTGTCTGAAGGTATCAGCTATAATGCCAATTAGAAACACTGAGAGGGGAGCAAATCAGTATTTCATTATTTTTAGCCATTTTAATCTTTATAATATTTGATGCACATAAATCATGAAACATTGATCTTTACATAATAAACACTTACACAATTTTTCTTTGTAAATATTTTGTAAACTTTCTTGTACGAAGTAAGCACCAACTTACAACTTTCATAGCCACCAACCTACAGGAGATCTCATTCCCCTAGTTGAGTACCAACTTAGCAAATGTAGGCACCAACCTACAGGAGACACCAATCCCCCCATCTGAGCACCAAAACAACAAACTATAAGAACCAACCTACATCTTCATGTTGTTCATTAGATTTGTCATCAACAACTTTTAGTTCTCAACAAATTCTTCGATGAGTTGTCATCTAACCATGCAACCCTCCGGCTTGCGCCTTCAAGCTTGATCACAACCACTTGACCTGTACACCTCAACTTTCTACTCTTCAACTAGGCTTCTTAACTTGGCTCCTTAGACTTGATATCCTATAAGTCAATTTTTTGCATTTGATCACAAAGAGGCTTGTCCATCTAGCACTTCAACTTCCTCAATTCTTGTTGTTCACTGTTCAACTGTCACTACTTAGACTTGTTATATGTTCAAAGAAAAGGTTTGCCCACCTAGCAGCTTATACTTAGCATTGTAAATTTCTGTTTGCTACATGAGGCTTTTCAACACACTTGAAACCAAATAGGCCTTTACAACCATGAAGGTCAGCCCCCAAAACAAACCTAAAACTCAGCCTCAACAGGACTGAAGTTCGACCTTCAACAGGGCTAAAACTCGACCTCGAGAACAAGTTTGCAGCTTGCCTTCTAACCAAGACCAAAAACCCACCCAAAGAGTCCCAAAAACCCTTCCAAAAATGTACCAAAAATCCTCCCCACAGAAAAACTCTCTGACTCGGCTTCACTTCACTTGGTTCGTGAGGTATGAATCTCATAACTACTCATTAGCTTACTTGAACAAAGTTGAATTGGCTTGAGCGGGTCCTAGGTTCCACCACATAACACCTATATATAGTGTGTTTGACCCCCAAAAGCAGGGCCGACTTGTGCACTGGCTAGGCTTGTTAATCAAGGTTGTCATTAATGTCAATATGGCAGTGTTTGTGATGGCAAATTATTGTGATCATAATGTTCCCCATGGAAGACCCAAGGACTGAATACAACATATGGATTAAATATATATATATATATAGACAGACAAAATAGAAGCCTAAGGGTTGCGATTGCGATTTAAGCAATGACATGGTATGTGGGACCGTCAAACATCTATTATAGTATGAATGTTCATAAATAAACAGGTTTATGATATATTTGTAATGTGCGACCCCATACACAAGTCGGTCTCTCCTCCAATGAACGTCTTTTGGGTATTCATGGGATTCATATATATATATATATATATATATATAAGTATATAAGTTAAACGCTCCAATTCGAGAAATGAATTGAGCTCAGGCATCTATCACGGCCTCTCCTCCAAATGAAACGTCTTTTGGGTATTTCCAATTGGAGATTCATATATAATATTTATATATATATATATATATATATATATAAGTTAAACGCTCCAATTCGAGAAATGAATTGAGCTCAGGCATCTATCACTGAGATGAAGGATAGTTCACAACTCGTGAACATGAAGGAATAGAAGAAAGAAAAGTCGAAGGTTGAGCGAGCGAAAGAGGAAGTCAAAGATCGAGCAAGCATAGAAGGAAGCCAAAGGTCGAGCATTCTATTGACTAGGTTATTCATTGAAAGGATCAAACCTAGAATGAATCCGTAGAAGCATAGCCCACAATCTATTAAAAAGACTACATAGACACGGTCGTTTTGATTGAATACACAACTTGTAGCCGCAATAGTCACTCCTCTGAAGCAGTTACAGTGATAGTTAGGACAAAGGGTTGAAATGGAGAGTTGTCTTTGTGCAGAGCTTAGTGCAGTTCATTGTAGACACATTGAAGTTTTGTGGCGACTATTGAAGGCCATGATGTATTAGTCATCATGATGTGACTTGGAGATTTTGCTTGGGTATAATGAAGAGTAACTGTGATACCTTCTATGAGACAAGGTTGTCATTAATGATGTAGCATGGAGACTACAGTGAAGTTGTAGATTGACAGAACTTAGTGAAGAAGATTTTGGGAGTCGTGAATTACTATAAAACATATCTAGACAAAGTATAGTAGTGGGTTGGAGCCCAGAGGGTTGGTGCCCTGAAGGTTGGAGCCTCGAACAAACAAGGTAGGTGCCTTGAAGGATAGGGTTGGAGCCCTAGAGGATCGGTGTCCTCAATAAACTAGGTCGGAGCCTGTACCAGAGAAGGGTTGGTGCCCTACGGGTTGGAGCCTCTAAACGCAAGGTCGGTGCCTTAAGAAGATAGGGTCAGTGCCCTAGAGGTTGGAGCCTCACAAAAAACCAAGTTGGTGCTTGGAAACAGATTGGAGCTTGGAGAATTGAAGATCGGTGTCTTCATCAAGGGTTGGAGCCCTATATATTGTACTTGATTCATTATAAAGATTATATTAATAAAAGCATTTATTCCTATTGCTCATTGTGTTCTAGATATAATTGATTTCATTGATAAAAGTAACAATTGAAAAGGAACACTGATTCACCCTCCCCTCAGTGTTTCCAACAAGGCTGACTTGGCAAACTGTATAATGAGGATTCAAAAGATCATTTCTCCTCAACCATGAGGAGTTAGAGGGAGAGCCATATACCATTAGAAAGGCCTAAAAATAAGCTTTCCAACCAGATATATTATGATCCCATTTGAGCTAAATAATTGGAGTAAAGATGCATTTAAAGATAACGTAACTAAATGGGACATCAAAACTCCAAAAACAGTATTTCCTGGAGTGCCATATATCATTGGAAAGTCTCGAAATATGCTATTTGACTATATAACTTTCTCTTTCATATGGACAGCGTTTCACGTCAATAACAACCACTTTCAACAATCTAGTTTTTGTTATTTCCACAATGTATCTTTGACAGTTAATAAGAAAAACTGCTTTGAATCAATGTTGCACGAAGTGGGAACAAAGCGGGGACGTTTTTTGGAAGCGGGGACGCGGAAGCGTCATTTTCCAAAAATCTAGGAAGCGAAGCGTCTGCTATATATATATATATATATATTTTGCATTTATACTCGAAACAAACATCCCAAACAGGTGGAAGCGTCCAAAACAGGCGGAAGCGTCCAGGAAGCGTCTAGGAAGCGTCCAGGAAGCACCCAAAACAGGCGGAAGCGTCCAAAACAGGCAGAAGCGCGCTTCCGGGGACGCTTCCTGGACGCATCCGCACGGGACGCGCTTCGGGCCTTAAAACCGCCGGGGAGGGGGGGGGGCTGCAACTATGCTTTGAATATTTTTCCAGTTTGATTGACTTAAATGCCGTCAGATATATAGCAGGAATAAGGTGGGGTTTTGATCTAAAAATTACAGACCCAGTTTTATATTTCCTAGAGTAACAAATGCATTATGAAAGACATTTTAAATTCTGGTTCCGATAGACCTGTAGATTTAGCCACAGTGCTTGTAATTCCTGTGAATATTAACTAAAATATTTTTCCTCAGAAAAATTAAAGACCTGACGCAAAAATGACAAGAAATCCTCAGAAAAATTAAAGACCTGACGCAAAAATGACAAGAAACGAAACCAGTCATGGAGGCTAGCATTACTGGTACTTAAATTGTACATGTGGAGAGCATCCAACATAAAAGTGGATAATACCATAAAGGAGAGGTTACGTTCTCTCATGTTTTCCGTGAATTTAAACTCAGGCAGATAATCTATCTAAGGAAGCTTTGCTTTTGCAGGAGGGTATTTTATCTGAAACTGGATTCAGAGGAGACACTCTCATTAAAGCATCAAAAAGAACTCTGTTTCATCTATTGATCAGTGACTTTGTTTATCTTGGAGGTATGTTGGTTATATGTAAACTCTTCGTGACATCATTTAAATTTCACAAGCGGTAGGCAGACTTTGAGGGTCATGACTGCCGAGGGTCTACGTGAATCTAAAGGAAGACTGTAATAAGTTTATGTTTTGTTCTTTGAGGTAGACAGTGCAGGCAGCATCTGATAGGTTCTAAGTCCATACTGGACAGACGTGTATATTTTGATTTCCTTCTCAGAAATATCGAATAGAAAGATTTTTATTCTTTGCAACAAAAAAATAAAATAGAATAAGTTTATACATACATACATTATATACGTGTGTACACCATAAAGGAGGCAAATAAAAAAAAAAACACAACAAACCTCTTTGCTAATGCTTAATAGCAGCTCATTCGTTGAAGATTATGTGCATGGATATCAGTTAGCATGTATACAAGCAATAATAACATGAAAACCATACTTGAATAATTTTGAAGCAAGACTATTTCTACATTAACTTCAAAGAAGAACATCAAATGGGCTACCTTCAACGCTGTTTGCTTGCGCAGAACATCATTTGATTTGATCATCACTGCAGCGATCCAAAATGTAACAAAGAAACCTAAAACCATAAATGCAAAACACAAGTTTTAGCATCTCAAACTGGATAACTAGTAAAATACTTGACAGAGGTTGAGAATGACCAGAATTCAGAACAATCTATAATAATTTAATGAATATCATTCAGCATGTCCATAGAGAAAATAAGATATACCAAAATGTGGTTAGACTCCCCAGCACCACCAAAACAGCATCACAAGCATTGTACGCATTTTCTATCAATATATATTAATAGCTGAGATCATGACGTATAAACAAAAACTATCCCTAGCCCTCTGCAGGGCATATGACAAACATAAGAGAAAGATATTCAACAAAACCATTAATAATATGGTAACAAAAAAGTTAATCTATAACCATCACTGATTCAAATTTGCAGTAGCATTTCATCCAATGGAACTATAATTTCATTTTTACAATTTCATCAAAGAAACTTCTGTGTTAAGAAGCAATATTCAATACATGACAAATAATATCTAATCAAATTTGACAAGCATAGGTGTTGACACCTAATCTTTGGGATTAAGTAAATCCATGTAAATGTTGTAAATAGAAATATAAAGAGAATTGGAAGACGAAGAAAGATTGGGAGATGAAACCCAATAGTCTCCCTCTCCATGTATATATTCATGTTCCATCTTAATGCAAAACACTTCAATTCTTGGAGTTACCTCCTGGCCTGACATGGTATCAGAGCCAGCCCTTTTTTTAGCTTCCTCTGCTCCTGTAACTCCTGCCATTGTCTGCCATTATTCTCTGTCCCCTGCCTCTGCGTTCGTTTTTAGTTTCCCTCTGCTCCTATTTTTCTACCATTCGCTGGCATTCCCCTATCTAATAACTCCTCTGTTTGTTAGAGATACTAATCTATACCAAAATATTTCCTTTTCAGACACCATGCAATTTCATTGTGTGATTGGGCATTGTTGAGTCTGTGTAATTTGTTGCTGCGCTAGAGGTTGTCCGTGTAATCTGTTGCTGCGCTGGAGAACGATACTGCTGCCTATGTAATCTGTTGCTCCGCTGAAGGATAATACCGCTATCTAGTATATGTAATCCTCATTTTTTTTAAGACTGTAATCTTACTGTAAAACGTGGAAAGTTCGATGCTGTCCTATGCTGTGTTTCTTGGGGCCGACATATGGTGAATTGGTATATGGGATGCATGATTCTTCATAAAATTCATTAAATTGACTTGGTATTGGTGTATGTGAGTTAAGCCCTTTTTCAAAGGCCATATGATATGAAATATGTGCATTGAATTTTGTGCATGTTTTAAAATCAAATGGTTGAAATTGAACTCTGCGGCAGACATGTCACCGCTGCGTGTTGAAATTTTTTTGAAGGGCTGCATTAGGTGATCAATAAATTAAAAAAAAAAAGGAGCCAATATATATTTTGAATAGTGCATAATACCAAAAAAGACTGATATATATGGTGAGGTGCTGCAATATAATTGTGGTGCTTTATACTATGTGTTGGAAACCTATTTAAAAAACCAAAAATGAAGCTCTCCATATTTGCGTTGGCATTGAATAAGTGGGAAGAGCCCATTTAAATTATACGCTTTGGTTTTTCAAGAACGTATGAAGTATGTTGGTATTATATGGAGTATATGAATGATGAGTGGTGTCTATATGAGTCCTTTTTTAAAAGAAGCCATGGTGTATAACAGATAAGAAGCATATATATTTTCAAGGCCATGGGCATGAATAGTGTTGGAAATACTGAGAGGGGGGTGGAGGGTGAATCAGTATTCTTTTTCAATTGTTATTTTTACCAGTTAAATCATTTATGTTTAGAACACAAAATGATCAATAGGAATAAATGATTTATTAATATAATCTTTACAATAAATCAGGTACAATATATATAGGGCTCCAACCCTTGATGAAGACACCGATCTTCAATCTCACAGGCTCCAACCTGTTGCCAAGCACCAAATTGGTCTTTTGTGAGGCTCCAACCTCTAGGGCACCAACCCTTCTCAAGGCACCAACCTTGTGTTTAGGAGCACCAACTCCAAGGACACCAATCCTTCCAATTTTGAGGCACCAACCCCCAAGGCTCCGACCCTACCTTGTCAAGGCTCCAACCTTGGATTTCGGAGCACCAACTCCAAGGAGACACCAATCCTTCCAATTCTGAGCAACCAACTCCAAGGGCTCCAACCCTACCTTGTCAAGGCTCCAACCTTGGATTTAGGAGCACCAACTCCAAGGACTCCACCCCTATAGTTTTGCTTTGTCAAAAATTGATTTGATTGTATTACACTACTCTCAAAATCTTCTTCACTATGTTCTGTCAATCTACAACTTCACTGTAGTCTCCATGCTACATCATCAATGACAACCTGTCTTCATATGAAGGAGTCTTCACAACTCTTCATATTGCCCACACAGAGTCTGCAAAGTTACCTTATGATGATTTCAAATAGCCATCATGATCTCCAATAATGTCTCCAAGATCTATTGATGCTTTTCAACAAGATATCTTTGATAAGTTGCGCTAAGCCTCAATGTCTGCACAAAAAACAATTCTATGTTTCAACCCATTGTTCTATATGTCACGGTAAGTGCTTCAGGAGTGACTGCTTCTCACTGTTCTTAGTGTCGCAATGTCTTACTTCCAAGGATCATACTCACAAATACTTCAATACTGGTGTAGTCTATTGCTCCCTTCAAATGATGGCAGATCAAACCTTATTTCGCTTCACTAAATAGTTCTTGGAGTTACGATCTGTAATTCTCCCATTAATTCATCACATGTTCAAGCCTTTCAAAGATTAACCCATTCAGCAAAGTCGCTTGACCTTCAGCTTCCTTCTTTCTCGTTTGATCTTCGGCTTCCTCTGTTCCTACAAGTTCATGAGTCGTGAACTATTACTTCTTCTCTCTGTTAGATGCCCGAGATCAATTACCTAAAGTGAAACGTTTCAACTTGTATATATGTGAGTTTTGCCAATAACCAAAAGACACGTTCATTAGGAGGGGAGGTCAACTTATGAGTTTACACATTAAAAGATTATATCGGAGAGGGCCTTTTTCTAATAAGGCTATACCCACATGGAGGTCCCACATGGCACGTTATTACATTAATTGCAATCGCAACATTCATGAAAATTGGAGTTATTCCTTTAATCCTGCAATCGCAACTTTCGGAGGTTTGCACATAACATAGTCAATTCCCCTACCGCTGACGGAGCGGATGCGATATGATATTAAACAGTTGTTAATAAATCCGTCGGGTCCACAATATTATTGCAATCGGAGGTTTTACATGTCATCCCTTTGAAACTTGTGATTCAACAGATGCGATATTACATTATGTTATAGTGTTGTAGTCAGGTCCGCAATAATATCGCAATCGCAATTTTTAATGTGACATCCCTTTATAACTTGCGATATGAAAGTTCACACGACGCATGCAATATTGGATTAAGGTGTATTATAATGGAACCATTGGGTCCACAGTACATATCGCAATCAGCGTTTTACTGTGACATCCCGTTAAGACTTGTGATATGAAAGTTTCGATGGGGCGGACGCGATATAACAAAACAGTGTATTCTAATGGAGCGGTCGATTCCACATATCAAATCGCAATCGGGGATTTTGTGCAGTGGCATATAATAAAACCCGCCGATATGATATGTTAACTCCTCCGATTTATGCACTGTGAACTTTTAAAAGGTTTCCACAGTTTATTCCTTCCTCCGATATTGCTCTTACTCTTGGCATATGTGATAGATCTGCTTTGTCTTAGCTTGTCGCTCCTATGGCTTCTCTTCACTCCTATGACTTCTGATACATTGTTCCGATAGCTCTTCTTCCAATAGCTCTTCTATGATGGCTTTCGATATCTTTCCTCCTCGGTTCCATTGTTTCTATTATGTCTGTATTCAATCCTTGGATCCTCCATGAGCAAGATAGTGTCATGATCAATGAGCATCAATGGGCAACCTCACATGTCACAAGAATTTGCCATCACAAACACTGCCATATTGACATCAATGACAACTTAGATTAACAAATAGTTGGTATATCACATGTGATTGAAATAAGTTGAGTTCCTTGGTATGAAATTATGATGCAATGTATGGTATGCATATGAATTTTAATATGATGGAGATATGTTAATGTATTTTTTGAATACATCAACCTTTTGTTGCAACTGTTCAAATTATTTTGAGGTCAAATCAAATCATATGATGCATCCAGTGATATCCATTGTGGGAGTAGTTCTCACTAGCACGAAGAACTATCCTGAGTGGCCATGAAAGATAAAGCACGCCGTCATTTTCAATGAGTTGTGGAAAGGGGTTTGTGAAGGAAAAGGAGACAATGCACCTAAAAAGCCCACTTCAAATAAGGAGTTTGCCATTTGGTAAAACAAGAACAGCAAGGCCTATGCCTTGATTGCAGCGTCGGTAAATGACGAGGTGAGTCGCCATATTTATCCATTTTCAAACGATTTTGAAGCCTTAAAGAAGTTGAAGTAATTGTATGACTCACACTCTGAACTTGAATTTGTTCAATTGATGATCAAGTCGTTCAGTCTTGAATTGAAAAATGATGACCCTCTTGCCTTAATATCAGAAGTAAGATCGATTATGCATGACATAAAACCCATTGGTGTTGAAATAGATATTCCTCTCATAGCTTATGTCAAGGCACTATATCCCACCTATTCACATTATCTTGAGTCATTGCAAACAAGCGGCAACCTTTGACTCCCTTGGGAAGAAGTTTGTTGAGAGAGAGAAGACTTTTGTAAAGAAGACAACTCCTCAGTCAACTGAAGAAGTTGTATGCCTTGCACAAAAGGAGAAGAATCATGCACAAGATTTTTCTAGAGGTAGAGGAAGAGGAAGGAGGAATTTTAGAGGCGGGGGAGGCAGACAGTTCCAAGGAGAAAAAATTGATCTTCATTGCATACGATGCAATAGAGATGGACATGATGCTTCCACTTGTAAGTTGCCTTGGGACCGAATTGAGCAGAAAAGAAATGAAGGGTAAGGTAAAACAACTGACAAAGGGAAAGGTAAAGCACCTGAATCCGCTCATTATGTTGTGGCACATTGCAACATTGGAGTAATTGAAGACTTATTCAATGCTTCACTTGCTTAATGGAAAGATGATCGGTTACTTGATTCAGTAGCAACTTGCCACATGGCTTTCAAGAGAGATTTCTTTGAAGAATCCATTGATAATGTCGATGGAGCAGCATACTTTGCAGACAAGTCAAAACTCAAGCCATCGGAGCTTGGCACCATCGCTCAAACTGCCTAGTCTTCCAAACTTTCTTCTGCATGATGTTCTATATCTCTCAGAGTTGAGGAAAAACTTGATGTCTTTGGTCCACATCCGCCAACAAGGACACTCCATTCATATATTTAATGGCAAGGTTGAGGTCAAAAAAGCATCAGATCACTCACTTGTCATGACAGGGATAGAAGAAAAAAGACTTATGACGCTATCATAAGTAGTTGATTTTTACTGTGTCATTAGTAGTAGACTGTATCAGAATTTTCAAAAACTCTAGTACTTCATAAGCTTTCCCCATTTTCTCCAATTCAAGAGTGCCAAGAAAAATGCAGAATAATGACAACAATTTAAGCACTTGAATTCTCTAGAAAGAAATATGTAGACACTTGCAGCAAAGTCGATATAAAACAATCTTGTCCCCTTTGAAATAATTCCCTTCCTCAATTTAATGGCTTCATATTTCGAGTATTTGAAGGAAATTGAAAGCACTTCAAGTTAGCACATGCTGGAATTTATACATGTGTTTGTCCTTTACTGTATTGCAATGCCGAAAACAACAAGCAAAACACTCATAAATCTGAATTGTTGTTGCAAACAAATAGCAGACAATCTAGTGCATATAACATTGATATCACCCTAAAAATTAAAGCAACCTTCTCATTAGAACTTGTTGAAAAAAACAAATTTGCTTGTTGCACATAAATTTATGCCCAAACTGCATAACAGGAACAAGTAAATTGAACACGCAGCAACTTTAAATTGAATTGGATCTTTCAAATACTCCTTCACTTTCTCGGCCAGTGGAAAATAATAGTCAAGTTCAATAGCGACTGCTAATACATTCTTGTAACCATTGATGATAGCATGTGGAACAGCTACAATTGTGGGATTACAAATCGCCAGAGAAAGAGTTGTACATAATCTCATAAACTGCAAATTGCTTGTTGTGGTGTGCCAAAGATGGTCTTCTAGAACTATTCGGACACATGCATATGCCTAGTAGTTAATTCATGCATCATTTGATACTCAGTCTTCAAAATACAAATACCAAATATAGCCCTTCAAAAATTTCAACGCAACATACTAGTATGCATGGACTTGGCTCCATTCCAACACACTGCCTTTTAAAAAAGTCTATTCAACACATGCCATCTACAACCCAATAAATTTCAACGCATGTATGAACTACGGCTATTCAAAACTTTAATGCGTGTATGAACACATGAGCATCATTTTTAAGGGAAATCAAAGCACAGTTAATGGAACCATACCAAAACAACCAACACACAGTATATGGAGCCACACCAAAATGACCAATGCACAATGTATCAATTCACATGGAAATAACTTGAATAGTGCCAAAACTAACTCGCATATATCACCAAGTTGTATTCTCGGCATATCTTCAATGTTCTATCATGAATGGTTCAATGCACCTTCTTCACCAATACACGGTCATGCGCGGGAGTCTTCAACAAACATTGTTCCAGCACCACTTTTTTTTTATGGGAACTCAACGTATACCATATATTGAATGTGTATCACTGTTGGTAATATATACCATAGCATTTTACCATGACCTTCAAAAATATTCAGCTCGAAATTAAATTCACCAACGAATCATCCAGTTCAAGCGCATAGTTCAAATGTAAGAATCATGTGGCACAATTTTCACACACTAGTTGCGTGAATCTTATCTTAGTTGCCTCCCTTATACAATATAAACAAAATACTCAGACATATTACATAACAAAACAAGGAGAGCTGCGAACAGTAAGTCCTTGAATTTGATTGACTGCTCTAGTCCAGCTACATTGCCAATAGCAAATGCTACTAAAATCCTTCCAACGAGCTTCTCAGTCAAGTAGCTTTTTGGGGCTTCAATGAACGCTCTCAAGGTTAAAAGTCAAGTCCTCTTATCAGACTGACCTACTGCTCAACCCCAAAGCTAGACGCCGTAAATTAAGGGAAGACAGGTTGTATGGCGTTGAAGACATCATTATGGTAATGTGTGCCTTGGAGCAGTATTAATGTGTGCCTAGAGTAGCGTTTGCGTGGAGACTGAGACAGTGAGATAGCGCTATAAATTGGGAGACTACCACAGCCAGCACCACAGATACCTGAATGGAGAAGATTTACAGCGTCATACAATTTGGAGACCAGACCAACAGCCTGGTATAGAATAGCTTCGAATCTTTGGTTCTATCCACTAAACCTTGCGTATCTCACGGCAACACCTTCAAGATAAAGCTTTAATTGACGTTGGGAGAGTATTTCTTGCGATTCCCTCTGAACAATTATGAACAATCAAACGCCTTTTGCAAGTCCGTCACCAATTGCAAATATTCGTTAACTGAGGCACGGCAGAGATAACCCCATCAAAAACCGGCAAGGGTTTGAGCTTGTAAGGCAGCACACCACACCGAGCACACCAAGCGACATCGCATAAATGATTCAACACGTAATACAACCAAGAAAGCGGGAGATTTGACTGTGACTATTCGACTTTCACAACCAGTGCAATTAATATAGCTCTATTCAACTTGGCAAAAACTCTATTCAAATATCAGCATACACACAAGACTGGAGTAACAACGCATAGAAATCAAATGAATTACTAAGCGTGCAGCGTTACGCATATTGTGCCATTCAATGACAAGTCAAAGGTGTGTTTTTGCTAGGGCAGAGATGGCAAGTCTGAGCAAGGAGCGTTTTTTAGAAGGCAGGTTGAGAATGCAACGAATAGCTCTAAGCGAAAGTTAGGTTTGGCAGAGTAACACCTACTGAAGGTTCAGGAACATAAATTATGCAAGCTTATAAAATCCTTGTATGGTGTCAAGCAAGAATCGCGAGCCTAGTACGAGAAGTTAACTGAGCATCTTCTGAAACTCAACTTCAGACATTATGATCTTAATGATGCAACTTTGTTTGTCAAGAAAATTGGCAGAACAGTTGTATATCTTGTGGTGTATGTAGATGATCTTCTAATGACAGGAAACAATGAGAGTTACATTGCATCCATAAAGAAGGAATCGAGGAAAGGTTTTGAATTACAGATTTGGGATATGTTCACTACTATCTTGGTATTGAAGTGACTCAACATCTGAAGTTTATATTCCTCTCTCAGAAGAAGTACATTGGAGATCTGTTGAACAAGTGTGGCATCGCTGAGTGCAATAATGGAACAAAACTTAAAGCTCACATCCACTAAAGGAAAAGAATTTGAGGATGCAACGAAGTATAGACAACTCGTAGGAAGTCTCAACTACCTAACTACTCCTAAACCAGACATTTCATTTGTTGTTGGAATCCTGTCCAAGTCTATGCAAAAGCTTTGTGAGGGTCATTAGTCTGTCGCAAAAAAAGTCCTAAAATACTTGAAGAGAACTCGAGACCTAGGACTTAAGTATACACAGGTGGGCGACTTTAGCTTGATTGGATACTTTGATTCAAACTTCGATGGAGATAAAGAAACTAGGGTATCTACTTCAGGTTATGTTATGAGTCTTGGATTAGGAGTTGTCTCCTAGAGGTCACGCAAACAGTCAGTTTCGGCAAATTCCACAACTGCGGCAGAATATGTGGCAACAGTTGAAACAACAAAGGAAATTTTGTGGCTTGAGAAAATTGTGGAAGATTTGCAGGAGAAACCAGTGCATTCAACTCCTCTCTTGATTGACAAACTTATGCAATAAAGTTGGCCAAGAATCCAAAGTTCCATGATCGAACAAAGCACATCAACACAAAATACCATTTGATTCGACATCATGTTGAGGCCAAGACAATCCACCTACGTCATTGTTCCACAAATGAGGAGATTGCAGACATCTTCACCAAAGCCCTTGGAAGAGAAAAGTTTGAAAGATTCAGAATGATGCTTGGACTCACCAACATCCTTTCAGATTAGGGGGGGGGGGAATGTTGACACCTAATCTTTGGGATTGGGTAATCCATGTAAATGTTGTAAATAGAAAAATAAAGAGAACTGGAAGACAAAGAGACATTGTGAGATGAAACCCAATAGTCTCCCTCTCTATGTATATATTCATGTTCCATCTTAATGTAAAACACAATTCAATTCATGGAGTTAGCTCCTGGCCTGACAATAGGTATTATAAAGGATACCAGTTAGACCATTCAACAATCATTAGAATGGAAGGGCAACTTATTGGTCACTTTTATAACTTGATATGGTGGATAAGCTAACAATAACATTAGCAGACTTCTATATATTAGCAAGCCTAGATATACAATAATGCCAACGCATTTGAAGATCTCCTGATATTCATTAACACTCACTACATAAAGCAGACTTTTGGGAGCATTCATGATTTATGACAATTGGTTTACATTATAAAAAGTGAAAAAATAAAATTCAGGGGTTACAATGAAAGGATGTCAAAAGTCATTGCACTAGATCATGGTTGAGTGTTCATGTCTCAAATAAAGCATGTTGGGCAGTGATAAAGATTTCATCATGCAACGCGAATAAAGGATATGATCAACCAACAAAATAAACATCAACATCCTAAACCACCCCCTAATTTACATATTTCAACTCAATCACTCTAATCAGCCTATAATAAAGATAAGGAAAAACCACAAAAGTTAACAGTAGACCTGCAGCTCAAGTGTGCATAAAACCAGAAACACAGAAAGCTTATGTCCCCAAAAGTCCAAGAAGCAGTCAATGGGGCAGGTTTTTGGTTTGGGTTGGTGGTGTTGGTTGATGTAGCTCGGACAAGTGTTCTAGCCTCAAGCGGTGTCAGTGAGGCTAGGAACACAAGAGCAGAAGATATCTCTAAGGCCAAGTTATTCTTTTAAATGGAAATGTCTTAATTAAATTAATTATTCAGTTTTAATTATTTTCCTAAGTTTTAACGTAGGGAAATAGATTGATTAATTAGTAATAATTGGGACATGGTCGACTTTCCTCTAGAGACTTCTAGTAAAGTTTCTAAGTGATCTTAGTCATCAATTAGATCATTTTAGATCTAGGTCTTGGCCATCAATTTCTCAACAAGAGTATATAAAGGAAATCGATGGGCAATCTTGTAGATCATTCATTACAATGAAGAGGGCGAAATGACAACGTAAGGTTTAACACCAGTGAGGGTTTCGGCAGCAATTTAAGCAATAAATATTTTTGGAGTTTTCTTTCAGCAGTATTCTTCTAGTTTTCGAGATATGAAGAAGGAATTTTCCTAGAGTTATTCTGCAGACAGAGAGGCCATACGAGATTGTCAAGAGAGGTTGTACAATTTCCCAGTTTAGCATATCGACATTTCCAGATGCAAAGCAAATTGCAGGAATTCGCAATGCGGATTGCAAGAAAGGTCGCGTCAGGTTGCAAAAGTAGGCTGTAAGCCTTCCAATGGTTAGATCGAGTTGTGGAGGTGAAGAAATATTTTGCCAGAGCTTTGACGGGGTTTGGTGAGCAATGTTGTAATGTTTATCAATTGCAGAATTTGTTGAATAATAATAAAACCATCAGATCTGAAGAATCAGTTTTCCCTGTGAGGTTTTTTTGGGGACATTTTATCCATAAATATTGTGTCCATTTTGTGATTGGCTTCTACTGGAGTTTCCACAGTTTATTTTGTGATTATTGCAATCATGTTTTTATTCAGTATTTGCAGCTTAATAAATTTGCTCAAGAATTAAATACAAAGGATAATTATTGGTTCATTGCAATAAGCGATATTTTTATCAATTTTTCACAGGGGGGTGATTGTCGGTCATGTTTGATCACTAAAATCGAGGAGATAAAAAGGAAAAGCAAGTAGAGCCAAACAAAAGAGGGATCCAACTCCAATGCAACAAATAAATGGGGTGTCAAAGACTGGAATAGATGTAACAGGCCAGAAATGAGATTATTTTTTGTATAAATGTAAATTCTCTAGGGAATATGGGTGCCATTAGATCTCCAATTGTATTATCTTGGAAAGAACGGCAAAAGATGGAGAACTAGCAAGGCAACCTAGCAGGAAAGGAAATTTCTACCATATCTATCGTAAAACACGTTCCATTTTCCCCAACCACATACTCATCAAATTGTAAAATAATTTTTTTTTTTAAATTCTTGAAACTATGCTGCTAACAGACAAAGGTAAATACATAACTTTTACTTAAAACGACAAATTATTTGAAGGTCACAAACATCACTCTTTATCTCACACATATTTAGTATTGACATTACTTAGAGGCACTTAACAGAGTTCGAAAAAGATTTAAAACAAAGAAGATTGTTCCGCATAAGAACTCATAAATTAACATAAGGTATATAAGGAAATATCTTTTGTTGATGTTGATCAGCATAGATAAGGCAATGCAAGAAAAACATTGAAACCAACAGAAATATATGTTATTTCCTCATTTGGTGATGCACTTGAACTTTCTTGTTTAATGTCAGCCAAAATAGATGTTTAAAATATTTATGTTCCTTATAAAGCAATTCCAAAGTTTGAAAAGACAAAACAGATCAAGTATAAGATGATGAATTTAGTTGATGAATTTGGTTGACGAATTTAATAACAACATTTTTCATAACTAAATTGATGGAGAACATTTTTCATATCTTTTCCAGATTAGCAATCACATCAGCATTAAAGTAAACTACAGATAGAACATAAACATAAATCGCAAAAGACAAGCCAAGACAAGAGGACACAAGATGTGGCGCTAGCCAGGGACAAACCCCAATGTGGGGAAAACCTTGATTACTTCTTATCAGTTCTTCAATAGTTCAGCAGAGAAAGAGAGAGATAGTATGTTTACAACAGAAGTCAACACTTTGACTTATCTAGATAAGAGCATAGATCATCTCTAAGAAGATGATACATAAGATCAGTTGAAGACATGCTGCTTCAACTAATTCTCCAAGGTGACTCCTTCACCTATCGTTGTGTTGCATTTCGTCATCATGCTGCACCTCACCGCGCTGCACCATGTTGCACCTATCATCACTATGTTGCACCTTATCACGCTTCATTAATCATGAATGTACCCATCACTGTACTGCATTATGTGCCATTGTTGCACCATGTTGCCATCATGACCTATGTGTTGGCTGCACCTTGCTTGCTTGTTGTCCTTAGCATGCTTGTTGTCCTTAGTATGCTTGTTGTTGCATGCTAGTTGTCCCAATGTTAGTTGCCCCTTGCATGTTCCTCTCTTTCGGAGACAAATGCTCCGGCTGTTTCAGCAGTTCTTGGCAGTTCTGGCAGTTCTAGCTGTTCCCGGCAGTTCTGGCAATTCCCGACAGTTCCAGAAGTCCCAGCTTTTCCGACAATTCTGGCGGTTCCGATAGTTCCAGCTTTTCTCAACAGTTCCAGCTTTCTGCCTTCTGGATTAGGGCAACGTTATTCCTTAGGATCTCTCCTACTAAAACCCAAAGACAAGTAAAGAGAGGAAGAGATCTCAAGTGTCTTGAAATGACTTGAAAGCCACCTCTATTTATACTAAAAAGTTGAGCACATGTGGGGTTTATTTGGTTGTTGGCCGACCTTGACGAATTGTCTTATAACGCAAATAAATTCATAACTCCATGAATACTTATCGGAATCGGATGATCTTTAGATCAATCCTACACCTCTCGATGAGAGGGATCCAAAAAAAAATATCAGCTGCCATAAATAAGATGACCCACATAGAGTTTGGCCCTAGTTGCCAATTTTGACAGCAATGATATTTTCCAGCCAAAGTTTCTGTTGAGTTATTTCTACAATTTGCATTTTCTAAAAATATAGGCTATAGCCAATGCACTTTGCTTCCTTTTTTGAGTGAATACAAAAGTCAAGCCATACTTCTAGAAAATTTCTGTAAACATTTTGCCTACGAGTTGTGGTTCAGTGGTGAAGATAGTGCTGTTGAACAGCTTAAGCTAGGAAAGTGCTTGTGATTAGTGGTTCACTTTGAGGGTCATCTTGCCTGTGAAAATAACAGGCTGTTGTGGCACCTGACATATGCAGGCCAATTGTAATGCTACTGGTGTTTAAAGGAAGCACTTCCAAAAAGAGAATCAATTAGTCAAATGTCAGTTGTAATGTTTCTGTAAGATTAAAAAAAGCATATTCAAACAAAAAAATTGTTCATAAGAAGTCATAGATTGAAAAAAAAAGTTATATATACCAATACCTATAGTTCACGTTGATCAACACAGATAAGATACTGCACCAAAAACATTGAAACTGAAAGAACTGTCTGTTGCTAGCACATTCAGTGATGCATTTAAACTTTCTTGTTTAGTATTAGAGCAGGTGTCTGAAATATTTTCATTGTTCAGAAATCAAATGCAAAGTTTGCAAAGACAAACGCATTTAAATAAGAGATGATAAATTTATTTGGAAATGTAGATCGCAAGAGTTTTTATGAATTAATCAATAAAGAGATTGTACATTCCAACATTGCAATGAAATTTTCCAAACAAGAATTCTGTTCACTTGTTTCTGCAATTTGCAGTTTCTAATGAAATCGTTTATGCACTTTATCTTTATTGTTTTATCTAGTGAAATGAAATCTCAACTTGTACTTCAGAAATAATAGTCATATTAACGGACAAAATAAAGGATGCTATCACATCAACCCCGGGACGCGTGCCCCAAAGACAGCTTCTAGATTGGCAAAGCTTTTTGTGTGCAAAATACTTCACAAACAACCCATGACTTAAAACTGATGCCAATATGGGATTATTACACATACGCTCACACGCAAACACAGAGACAAGCCATATTAACATGGAAAGAAACAGCGCTTAGAAAATTCTGTTAGCATTTAGCGAAATATACACTCGCCCTAACTCTCACACACACACAAGGGCAAGTAATCAAATTATCATACAACGAAATCGCATTCAGAAAATTCTGCTAGCACTTGTAGAAGAAAACTAAAATTGCAACTGACCCAGTTGGGGCAAGCGAATTACCTTGCAAATGTTGCCGAACGAACACTACCAACAGCAATAAGGAGAAAGGCAAAATCTGCTCAATCCATCTCGCAAGCTGTTGAATATCATATCTCTGATATGCAGTATCCCTTCCATTTGGATTATTATTACTGTTTCCGGTATCGGTCTCGCCATTTCCCCCGGCGTTTATTGTCAGCGGGGTAATCGTAGTAGACGATCCCGTACCCTCGGCACCAACATCAATATCCCCTGCAATCTGCGCCGACTCCAAACCAGCAGACGAAACCTGAAGATGGCCATTACTATTAACATTAGCAGAACCTGTTTCTACCCCATTGGTCTGAAGTTGAACCGCCCCTATCTGTTCTCCGGCACCAATTATTCTAATCGAAACTTCGGCCCCACTGCCATCATCCGCCCTTTCCCTAATAGAACCTCCACCTGCACCCTCAATTTCATGATAATGTGGTCGACCCCTCAAAATCCCTGTATACTCCAATAGAGCAGATAATGGCGCTTGAATGATGTTTGCAGCAGAGAAACGCATTCCATATCTTCTAGAGCCATTGTTCCTGAACCCTTCGGTGCTTGTACTAGACGTTTCCATTTAAATTTAAATTATACGGTCTCGACTTGGGGTTTATTAATTTAAATCACAGGATATCAACTAAGGGTTTGGTGGATGCAATGTCTAAATCTAAAAGCCCTCTTCAACAGGGTATAAATATATTATAGCAGTTCCGTTTTCCAACTCAGGGTCTATTTGATACAGTACCCTGGCTCGATATAAATAGCTGAAATTCACACCAATTATTCCATGAAAAATGGAAAATTCTGCCTTCTAATTCCAAATTCAAGCTGATAATCACAGACCCTGATCTCGAATTTTCTTTAAAACCATCAAAACGAAGGGGCCTATACTTATCTTGGTATTTCTCGGACGATTCTTTTCGGTAATTCGAGGGGAAATTAGAGGTCCGCCACGATCGAATATTCTTCCATCGCCTCGGCGGTAAGATGGTTACTGACTTCCATTTGTTACGCTTTCTCCTTGAGCGCGTTTTGCAGCAGGAAAAGAAAGAATAAGACAACGTCGACGAAGTTACCGACGATTCCCTGTAGACTCCTTACCCACCGGCAAATGCCGGTAGCATAATTGGCTTCGGCGTCGCTAAGTTAAGCTTTCCGCTAAAAATTTATTGTGTCTTCCGTGTTTAAATGCTGTGCACGTCCTTGTTGGATAAAAATCTTTCTCTCGCATATGTTAAAATCTTCTTAAAGATATATTCACCGTGTCAACGAGTGTCTGCATGACTATGGGTAAGTCGTTGTAAATAATTTTGGTGGAACAAATATAGGTCTATTATCATTTTTAATTAAATGAAGTTTGATATTTTTATTTATAAGGAAAAGGTGGTTTTTAATAATATTGAATAAATATTCTTGGTGTGTATAAATCAAAAATGTTTATAAAGGGGTGTTTTTGTTTTATCATAATATTTAATTTTAAGTTAGTTTAGTAATATATAAAAATCACAAAATACTTATTACATGATACATTTAACCATATAAAAATTACAAAATACTTATTACATCACAAAATACTTATTACATAAACATTTAGGGTTAGAATTAAAAAATAATATAAAATTAACTAAATTTGAATTTTATTTAAATTATTATAGTTATTAAAAATAGTAAAAAAAATAATATATAAGTAAACATATTTATATTTAAATAAATTATGTGATAAATAAATGTTTTATTTGGATATTATAAATAGAATATTTAAAAATAATATTATTATAATATAATTTGTTAGGATTTGACTTATCTAAGGTAAATTTGATAATATTTCAAACTAAAATATTATTAAACACTACATCAAGAATATTATATGTTAAGGACCTCATTTTGCATCTAATTGGGAGCCCATAATACCCCCTATTGAAACTGTTATTCACCCTGTGAGCAACCTTCTCATATTCTCTACCCTATTTTTTCTTCATGTATGCTTCTGATGAATATTGGACAGGTTCCGCAGAGGGTTCTAGGGTTTAACTAAGAGAGTGACAGAGGACAGCAGGTCCCATGGAGGCACAGGGTCCACTCCCTCCTCCAATAATGTGGTTTCAAACAGAGGAAGAGGAGGGAATAAGAACAAACCTCCACAACCCTTGGAGGTCAAGACAAAAAACATTGAAACTCAGAAGGCGTAAGGCAACAAAACCCATGCAAATCAAGGGACCCACGAAGAAGACCGACAGGAGGAGAAAGCGGAAGACAGAGGTCAGGGAATAGAGAACAGAGCCAAGATGGAGCCCTGTAAACCCAAGACCATAACTAAACCTCGGGTTATTCTGAATGATCCAGCTTTGCAAGCGCACAGGGATCACATGGCAAACTATGCCATAATATGCAAATTTATGGGAATCTGGCCGTCAAAGAAAGCGTTGTACACTAGATAAAATACGACTGGAAACCAAACGGGGAGTTAAATATACATCTTGGATCCAAAGGTTTTTTCACAGTGGTGTTCACGAACATGGAAGGCAGAGACAGGATTTTTGAAGGAGGACCATACTTCTTTGCAGTTGTTGGTCTCTATATGCGGCCATGGACGATGAACTTTGTGCCATAACGAGAAACCTTCACTTCGGTACCGGTATGGATTAGACTCTACTCCTTACCTTTAGATTACTAGATGCCAGAGTCTTTAAAAGCTATAGGCAATAAATTAGGTCATTTCTTAAAATTTTCAGAAGCAACTCTACAAGGAAAATATATCTCCTATGCCTGTATATGTGTGGAGATGGACCTATCAGGAGCCCTTCCAGATGAAGTCATTCTAGAAGTCTATGACGAAGAATGGGCTCAAACAGTTGACTATGAACATATCTTGTTCAGATGTCACAAATGTCATGAACATGGGCACCTATCTGGAGATTGTTCTCTTAATAGAAGGGGGGAATACCTAAACACCAACAAAGGGAAAGACCGGACCGGTTTCACCAAAGCAGGAGGAAAAGGAAAAGGAGGGGGAAGGAAGACACAAAAGAACCCTATTGCGAATGATAACAAAACAAGAAGTTACAACAATTTTGAGATTTTATGAGAAAAAGAAGTAGATGGAGGTGATCAAGAGAGTACAAAGAATCAGTCAACGAGGGGGAAAGGAAAAGAGACAAGCATGGAGTTCACTCAGGAACAAAATGAACACATGACAGACCCTTTGAATACCATGGAAATAGAAAAAGACCAGGAAATGACTCAAAGTGAAAGTGGTACAGAGGACCAAGACTTACAGGAGATCCTGGAAAGGGAGAACCTAGAGCTGGAAAAGTTTATAGAACAAGGAGGAAACCTAGGAATAAACTTCATCCCTCAGGAGGATGTGGACAAGGTACAATAGATATTCCTTAACAAGTCACATCAAACAGCTGCAGGAGTCAAAAGAGGACATGATAACCAGGAAAATAAAGGGACTTCCTCAATAGGATTAATAACAGGTAAACTAACAAAAAATCCAGGCAAGAGGTGGTGAAGAAAGATACAGAAAGAACTACTGCTGGAGTGTGGCAAACTCATGATTGACTCAGGAAGGATGAAAGACCTTTCCAACTACTCCTTTAAAACCCTACCTCAATGAAAATCACAACCAGGAACATTAGAGGACTAGGGAGCAGAAGAAAACATAGGAATCTAGGTAATATGATCAAAGAGGAAAAACCTGACATAGTATTCATACAAGAAACAAAATGCTCAGTGGAGAAGATCTGCGAAAAACATAGCAAATGGTTAAATAGATATGAATACCTTGAAGTTAAGGCAAATAAATTTGTTGGTGGCATTGTCACTCTATGGGATCCACAGAAATTTGGTGTGGTTGATGCGGAAGCATCTAGACATCACCTTTCTCTGATTTTCCAATCGGTGGGTGACAGACAATGTTACGTGATCACCAATGTCTATGGTCCGCAGCCAATGGAGGACAAACTTCGACTCCTCACAACACTGGAGGATATTAAGAAGAGATACCCAACTCTACCCTGGATTCTTGGAGGTGATTTTAACATGACAAAATCACTCATGGAAAAGAAAGGAGGAACTAGAACACTTGGCAGAGATTCAGATGCCTTCCAGAACTTCATCACCAATATGAAATTGGTTGATATGGAAAAAATTAATGTAATCTTCACTCAGAATAACAAAAGAGGGGGCCCTACCCAAGTAGCCTCAAAATTGGACAGATTTATTATTTCAGAGGAACTTCTTCTCATGGGAAGCAGCATGACTGCGCTCATACTACCTTTTGGAGGCTCAGATCACTGGTCTATCCAATTGGAAGCTTCTCTTTTTGGTAAACCAAGGAACTCCCCCTTTAGGTTTGAGAACGCTTGGCTCACACATTCAGATTTCCTCACAAACTTTGAAAAATGGTGGAAGGAAGAGCTAAACCTTCAAGGTACAAAGATGTTCCTTCTACACTGCAGGCTCAAACACATTAAAGGCAAACTCAAAGAGTGGAATAAAAAGGAATTTGGTAATATCTTCAAAGCTAAAGAAGATGTGGAAAAGAAACTAACGGAAATAAACCACATTCTTGTCACAGAAGGCTATACAGATGAAAGGAAAGAGATGGCAGAGTCACTCTAGCATGAACGGGAAAACAGATGTCTTCAAGAGGAAATATTCTGGAGACAGAAATCTAGAGTACAATGGATTAAGGAAGGGGAGAGAAACACCAAATTCTTTCATAGATCCACCATAGCTCACAGAAACAACAATAGAATTGTGAAACTTACATATCAGCATGGAATAGAAAGGAACAGCCATGAAGAGATGGAAAAGGTTCTAGTCCAACATTTTCAGAAAATTGCTGAGGAAACCTCGAAAGACAGATACCTGTTTACGAAAAGATTTACTCAGTACATTCCTAAATTGGTTACTAGAGAAGATAATTACAATCTCAACAGACCAATAACAGAGGAAGAAATTGAGGAAGTCATTAAAGAGATGCACAATGGGAAAGCACCAGGCCTGGATGGCCTGGATGGCCTAGGAATTTACAGGGTAAGTTCCTCAGATAGAACACAAAAAGGACACCGCTCACAAACAGATCACAGGTCAATACACCAGTATTTTGACATGGTTAAAACCCTCAGAGAGGGAAACAGTCCACGACCTGCGCCAACGTGGCTACTACAGGCAATTTATTAATAAAAGAATGAAAATTTACATAAGCTTCTCTCATGCACGGTGAACCTAAAAATGACCCTCCATGCGCTTTAAATAGAATTCATGGACCAATCGGGTGTCAAGCCACGGATCAAGTGTCGGTAATACCGAGGAGAGAATGAACCGTCGGATCACTACATATCGTGACCGTCGGATTGTAAGTTACAAATGTACATAGTAAAGAAACACACTTTACCTAACTCTATACTAGACCAAGTTAAACTTAACTATTCCCATGTGTCGGAATATCCTAACATCCCCCTTAAGAACAACTTGGGATAGGATTGAAGGATTTACAAATATGACACAATAGGAGAAGGAAGGAGGCACTAGAGCCTATCCCCCCTTAGTGACAACTTCCTGAACTCCAACCATAATCGAAGTTTAGTAAACTTCGCCACTATGAGAGCCTTTGTAAAGATGTCTGCAACCTGATCATCTATTGAACAATATTGCACTTCAAGAACATGGTCATGAATGAGCTTTCGGATGAAGTGCATGTGAAGTTCAATGTGTTTGATGCGCTGATGCTGAACTGGATCTTTGCAAAGCTGAATGGCACTTTGATTATCACACCAAAGTGTAGTCGGATGCTGCTGCTCAAAGCCCAATTCTGATAGGATCTGACGAAGCCACAAGGCTTCCTTACTAGCTTCCACGGCACCACGATACTCAGCTTCTGCTGACGAAAGAGAAATGGCAGCCTGTTTCTTACAAGCCAATGTAATAGGTCCTGAACCAAGAGTGAAGACATAACCGGCAGTAGACTTCCGATCATCAGGGTCACCAGCCCAATCAGAATCAGTGAAACCAACTAATAGAGGAGCTGCTTTTGCACTGTAATGAATCCCAAACTGTACTGTACCTCGAACATAACGAAGTATTCTTTTAGCTGCTTTCCAATGACTTTCACGGGGGTTTTGCAAAAAACGAGCAACAAGGCCAACAGCAAAGGAAAGGTCAGGACGATTATGGGTTAAATACAAGAGTTTTCCTACAAGTTGACGGTATAAGGTAGCATCAACTTCAGGAGAAGTACAAGAGACTGAAAGTTTGACTCCAGACTGAAAGGGAGAAGGGGCTGGCTTACATTCTTCCATGTGAAAAATGACGAAGAATATCACAAGGATACTTGGACTGGGAAAGGGAAATACCCTCCTTGGATTGCAAGACTTGAAGACCGAGAAAAT
>APFE030385638.1:63323-94524 GCA_000404065.3 Pinus taeda
AGATTGTAAGTTACAAATGTACATAGTAAAGAAACACACTTTACCTAACTCTATACTAGACCAAGTTATACTTAACTATTCCTACGTGTCGGAATATCCTAACAAGCTCACAGAAACAACAATAGAATTGTGAAACTTACATATCAGCATGGAATAGAAAGGAACAATCATGAAGAGATGGAAAAGGTTCTAGTCCAACATTTTCAGAAAATTGCTGAGGAAACCTCGAAAGACAGATACCTGTTTATGAAAAGATTTACTCAGTACATTCCTAAATTGGTTACTAGAGAAGATAATTACAATCTCAATAGACCAGTAACAGAGGAAGAAATTGAGGAAGTCATTAAAGAGATGCACAATGGGAAAGCACCAGGCCTGGATGGCTTCAATGTGGACTTTTTCAAAGCTTGTTGGAGGATAATAAAACAGGACATCATGGAGGTAGTGGAAGACTCTTGACGATTTAAGACAGTCTTCAAGGCATTCAATGAATCTTTCATAGCCTTAATCCCCAAAAAGGAAAAGGCCACCTCTCCAGACAGATTTAGACCTATAGCATTATGCAATGTGGTGTACAAAATAATATCCAAAGTAATTGCTAACCATCTCAAACCACTCCTCCCAACCCTAGTGTTAAAGGAGCAAATGGGCTATGTGGAAGGAAGACAAATTCT
Source organism: Pinus taeda (assembly GCA_000404065.3). NCBI lineage: Eukaryota > Viridiplantae > Streptophyta > Pinopsida > Pinales > Pinaceae > Pinus > Pinus taeda. The sequence goes on from APFE030385638.1 coordinate 63,998, forward strand.
TAACAACATAATTCAAGCTCATGAAATGGTTCATTCACTCATTACCAATAAACAGGCAGGGATGATAATTCAACTGGACATAGCAAAGGCCTATGACAAACTTAGCTGGTCGTACATAAGAGCAATATTAAAAGCCTATGGCTTTGATTACAATTGGATTAAATGGGTTATGGCGCTAGTTAACACCACCAGCTATTCAATTCTTCTCAATGCCTCTCCCTCCAAAACCTTCAAGCCTTTTAGAGGTCTCAGGCAAGGCGATTCTCTTTCTCCTTTCCTGTTCATTCTAATGATGGAAGGGTTAGGGAGAGCAATCAGAGCTGCTAAGGAGGAAGGGAGAATTCAGGGTCTGAGACTCACTCAAGGTGGGGACACGATGACACATCAGCAATTTGTGGATGATACTATGCTTCAAGGCACACCCACTGTCAAGGAAGCCAAAGCATTCAAGCATATTCTGAGTGAGTTTGCAAGGGCAGCAAGCACAAAGGTAAGTCTTACTAAATCAAAGATTTTCTTTTTCAATACGAATATTTCAATTCAAAGAAATCTTTCCAGAATTTTGGGCTTTCAAAGGGAGTCACTGCCTGCGAAGTACCTGGGAGTTCCCCTCACCGACAAACCACTACACAAGGATATCTGGGACCCTGTTCTAAATAAGCTAAAACATAAGATTAGCAAATGGACAAATAGAGCACTAAATCTAGCAGGGAGACTGATTCTAACTAAGGCTATCCTCCAAAGTATTCCTATCTATATGCTATCAGCCATTCCGGCACCAACTGGTGTAATTACTAATATAAGAGACATTCATAGAGACTTTCTCTGGGGAAAAGGTGAAGAAAAGAAGAAATGGGCCCTTGTGGCTTGGGACAAGGTATGCAAACCAAAGTCCCATGGTGGCTTGGGTCTTCATGACCCAGGAATTCTTAACAGAGTTCTTTGTGCCAAAATCTGGTGGAGATGGCTAAAGGAAATACAAGCCCCCTGGGCAAAACTATGGAAGCAAAAATATGCAAGAGATTGACAGGAGAAGAACCTCATCAGAATGATAGGACAAGTAAAAGGTTTTGCAATTTGGAATAAGGCATGGGAGAATAGGGCCCTAGTCCAAAATCACAGTTTCTGGGTGATCAGAAATGGAATCTGGCCTAGTTCTGGCAGGATAATTGGCAACAGGAGGACAATCTCCATAGTGAAGAATTAGCAAACATTCACACTGATACCATCAACAAAGGATTAAGGAGGGTAAGTGACTATTGGGACCAATCAAGGAACCATGGGAAATGGCGAACATGGAAACTTCCAGATTACAACGGAATGGGCATGTTGCATACTCAAGCTATGGTCCTTAAAGGTATTTTAGACAATAGGCAAATCTTAAACTCAACCTTGGACGATCAACTAAGATGGGGAAAGAACAAGGCAAGTCTCTTCAACCTAAAAGGATAGATTTAGGGCTTAACCTTCCAAACACTGATAAGACGTGGAAAGAACTCTTGGATAATCCTCATTGGATGAAAGTCAAACTGTTCAAGTGGTTGGTTCAACAGGGCAAGATTCTGACATGGGATAACCTAAGAAAAAGAGGCTTTGTTGGCCCCTCAAGATGTCACTTATGTAGACAACACGAAGAAACTACAAATCATCTCCTGAATAGATGCACTTTCACTACAATACTTTGGAATTGGGTTGGAGAAGTCTTCGAGCAGACAAACAAAAATGTAAATGACATCATTGCTACTTTGAAAAAATGGAGGAATTTTTTTTCGATAATGAGATCATTAACTCCGCCTAGATGCTGACCCCAGGATTCATAATCTGGAATGTTTGGAGGAGCAAAACAACATGATTTTCAAGGATAAAGCGAGTCCCGTGAGTAGCATCCTTAAACAACTCAAAGAGACTGTTCATATCCTGGGTGGTGCAGCTACTAGCAAACCCATCAGACAAAGAGAGGCCAGAATACTGGAGAAGTTAGAGCTCAAGGTTCATCCCCCTCAGGGTTCTATGCAGATCAACAAGAATACCTCAACAGAAAAGGCTTCATGGCAACCCCCTTCACATGGCTTTTTAAAATTTAACATAGATGGAGCCTCAAAAGGGAATATGGGAGAAGCAGGTTATGGAGGGATCATGAGGGATGAAGAAGGAAACATACAAGTCATCTTCCACAGTTATCTAAGAAAAGTAACCAACAATATGGCTGAGCTCATGGCGATGGAATTATGCCTGGAAATACTGCTCAAGTACAACATTCACAATGTCATCATTAAGGCTGACTCGGAATTAGTCATTAACTCAGTGAAGAGGATAAATGCTGGCACTACACTAGAGAAAATCTTAGGACACTGGTGGCTTCTGCATGTCTACTAAAAACTCCAAGCACACCTAAGAATGTTGAGAACTCTTAGGTTAGTGCATGTCCGTAGGGAAGCCAACAAAGTTGCGGATTCACTGGCCAATGAGAGGGTACAAAACAAGCATATCGACTTGTGTTGCTGGTGGGAGGAGGTAACGGATGACAGGTTGAAGGAGGAATGCTCCTCCTGGGCCCTCAGCAACAGACAATAGTATCAGGAAAAATCAAGAGAAATATTTTTACTTCATGAAAACAATGGATAAGTTCACTTCAGAGGGCCTATCAACGGAGATGCACTGTCGGTTTTCTAAAGGAGCTTCTAGAAACAGAGGCAGTAATCGAGACAAAAGATATCTGTTCACAGGAGGAGTGATTCCATGGGAGATGAATTCCAAAGAGGCCACCCTTTTGGCTATGTCTTCCTCGGCAATGCATCAAAGGAAGAGAATACTAGGGTCAAAAACTGCCCGAGACATGCCACTTGCTTCAGGACCTCTAACCCGGGAGAAGCTTTCCTGGAAGTCCAGCGATGTTATTCAGCAAGCGACGCGTGGAGGTGGATGGACAATGATTACTGCCTTCATCGCTGGGTATTTCGTAAGCAGCTGTGTGGTCCGATTTGGTATGTGGCCGTCAGATCTAGAGAGGGAAGATCAACGACCACCTTTTGGTGTGCAAGTTGGTGGGGCCGAAAGGATAAAAACACTAATGTTTTACCACCTTCATCGGGCGCCTTCTAAACCAAAGATGATATTAATGAAAAGCTAGCAATTCCACTCAGGAAGCAAAACATGGCGGAGGACTGATAAAGCAAACTGCCTTCATCGTGCAGTATTCAGTGGGCTTTTTGAGCCGCGTGATATGGACTCTAGCCATTGGATCAGAAGGAAAAGATCAACGGTCAGCATTGATCATGCAACTTTAGGGTATTTTGTGAGTAGTTGTATGGTTCGATTTGGTCTGTGGCCGTCAGATTTGGAGAGGGAAGATCAACGACCACTTTTTGGTGTGCAAGTTGGTGAGGCCGAAAGGATAAAACCACTAATGGTTTACCACCTTCATTGGGTGCCTTCCAAACCAAAGACAGTATTAATGAAAAGCCAGCGATTCCACTCAGGAAGCAACACGTGGCGGAGGACCAAAACAGCAAACCGCCTTCATCGCGCAGTATTCAGCGGGCTATTTGAGCCGCACGATATGGACTCCAGTCGTTGGATCAGAAGGAGAAGATCAACGGTCAGAGTTGATCGTGCAACTTTAGGGTTTTTTGGGGGCTTCACCACTGCGCGGGTTGAATCTTGACCGTCGGATTGTTAAAAGACAAATCTTCGGTCAGTTTGGGGGAGTGGACTTCAGTTCCACTTGCCCACTCTTGGTTCGAGGGCAGTCTAGGCCTTGTATTTGTTTGATTTTTGGAGGGTTTTTTTGGGTACTTAGAGTATTTTCACTCCCCCTTTGTGGGAGTTTGCGCCTCGGGGCATATGTTGTAACATGTGTAAAATATTTTTTTACCTATGTTAATAGAAGGACCGTCTCTTGCTTAAAAAGAATATTATATGTTAAATTGTTTAATATTTAATTAGGAACTAGTTGTTATGAAATAATGAATAATTATTTTATTTCGATATTATAAGTTAATTAATTTAATAATATTAATTTTTTAGAAATAATTTATATAATGTGATCTGAATAATTAATTTATATAATGTGCTCTGTTAGGGGTTGACTAATCCAAGGTAAATTAGGTCTAGGAATAATTTAATATTATTGATTTCGATTAATAAGAATAATATGTTATTAATATGACCACAGTTTGTGGAGGAGAACTAATCTAGATTAGAAAATTAGGAAAAGTTAGGCCAACCAATAAGATTATAAATTAATTTACAAGCTGAGCAAATGAGGTTAAAGGAGATAATCGAAACAAGGGGGCAGGGGGGGAGAAACAGAAAACCGAACTGGAGAAAGGAGAGGGAGGGAGGAGTCAAGAGGAGAGAGATGGAATCCAACTTTTACTTAATTTCCAACCATCATCCCTATTAAGGTTTCTAGCATGCCTCTCAATTTCAATTGCTTCCCTAAGTTTCATGTGGTGGAAATGATCAAGCCGAGCAATGATTTTGGATTCTCAATGCAGACATGATGTTTCGATTTCTCTGCATGTTCGGCAAGGGCTGATGTGCAGGATCGATTGTGTCTAATGTTAGCAGCATGTTCGATGATTCTTTGCTTAATAGATCTTCATGTTTCCCCAATGTAGGGGATACCACAGGAGCAGGGAACAAGGTAGACCCGTTTCGTGTATTTAGGGTCAATAGGGTCCTTTACAGATCTAAGGGAATTTTTAATGGTTTTAAGAGGTTTGAAAGAGGAAGAGACATTCATCTTCTTAAGAATATGGGCAATCCTATCCATGGTTCCTTGGATATACGGGAGATGAACCTTGGAGATAGGATAAGCTCGGGCGGGTTTAACTCTAGGCGCTTTGCTGGCTTTGTGAAAGGCCTTTGTGAAATCAATAATATTAACTTATTCCTAGACCTAATTTACCTTGGATTAGTCAAACCCTAACATATCACATTATATAAATTATTTCTAAAAAAGTAAAATTATTAAATTAATTAACTTATAATATCGAAATAAAATAATATTAAACAATACAACAACTAGTTCCTAACTAAATATTAAACAATTTAACATATAATATTTTTAATGTAGTAATTGATAATATTTTGGTTCGAAATATTATCAAATTTACCTTAGATAAGTCAAACCCTAACGATGACAAGGTTGTATGGCTTAACTCTTGACAAAATTGGACAACTAGGGTTTGACATATTTGATCTGATTATGATACAATGGTATACCGATATGAAGGGTGAACCTGGGAGCAATGGCGTTGTGGAGGCTGTCTGAAAAGGGTTAGAGTTATTCTACAGACGACCCCCACGACTGAACCCTACTCACCCTTAGCTATCATCGTTTTTTTCTCCCTTCGGCTGCAACACCCACGGCGGTTCCCATCACCCGTAACTCATTGAGTCACTCTATAACATCGTTGTTTACCATCGTCCTCCTCGTTCACTGCATTCCCACCGAATTTCGATACCCTCCCCGCCGCGACGGTTACGATGGTCCTGGAGGCAGCTGACGGAGATCACCTTGGAACAGGTATGGAGCTTGACCTAGTAGAGTATTCGGAAGACCCGTTGGAGAATGTTAATATTAGGCAAACCCCTCGCTTCACCATGGACGAACTCCTTCCTTTCTGTTGCGACCTGTCCACTACCATTGCGGATATTCCTTCCATCTCGGGGCCTTCCTACTCCACATTAAATTTCTCGGAGCCTCCTCCAATCTGGCCATTTCCTCCCTCGTCATCGTAGTCACCCTCGACTACAACCTTCATTTCCGCCAACCTCCACCCTAATCTTGAGGCCAGTTAGCTCTCAAACCCCCCTCTCATCCCACCCTGGTGAATCTTCAACCAACCCTTGAAGAACCCACACCAGGGCCCAGAGAAACCCACAAGTTTCGGTACCTGTGGCGCCTCCATTAAGCAGTCACGTGGCGGTACCCCCTCTCTCGGAACTGATTCCAGCAGCCGAACATCCCTGCCCTGAAAACCCTGATTCAAACCCTAACCAGCTAGTGGAAAATTTGGAGGACCCTGAAGAGCCAACACGAATGGGGAAAAAAGGAAGTGCTTCAAAGCCAGAAGAGAAGACATTATCCTCAAACTCAAGGAGGACATTCAGTGGGGTGACACCATGGACACGGCAGATCGAGTTCTGGTAGGAAGAATTCGCGGTCGTAGTTACATAGCGGCTAGGCTTAAGATGTGGACCTCGAAGGTGTGGGGGCATCACCTGGCGGACCTCCCAATTGTTCAAACCTTTGTTAGAGGATGGTTCACTCTATGCTTTGCCAGAGCTAAGTACACAAACTGGGTCCTATCATCCTTCTGGCATTTCGAGCATGCTCTAGTTCTTCTCTGGCGATGGAACCCTCTTTTTGACCAGGAAAAAGAACATATAGGAGTCGGCCCCATATGGGTATGACTACCTGGACTGCCCCTTCAATTCTGGTCAGAGGATATATTATGCCACATCGACAACACTCTGGGAACCTACCTCGATCACGACAAATCATATCTGGCTTCAAGCATGATGGCATATGCCAGGATTCTCATTCATTTGGATACTCGAGGCGGTCTTTAGGAGCACATCACCTTACAGTGGAAAACCTTCTCCCAAAATCAAACCCTAGACTACGAAGGTGTCCCTTTCTGATGCAAACGTTGCCACAAAGTGGGACACCTGTACAAAGATTGTCCGTTGATCAAGAAGGAAAGGGCTGAAGATCAAGGGAAGGATACATTGCAAGAAAATGCTCAAGCTTAGGGTAGCCCTCTAGTGGGGGAAGAGGTAGCAAATTTGGCACACTCTAAAGCATTACTTGTGCCCACTAATGATCTAATATTTGATCTAAGACAATTAATAAGGTATTACAAACCCATGTGCATGGATGTGGCCATGTTATTTTGTGCAACAGATCGATAAGATTGCGAAATACACATGCAATGAAGCAGTAAAAGAAAACATAATAGGCAACACATTTAAACACAACAAGTTTAATAAGGAGTTCACCCAATACTCTTGGGCTACGTCTCTGGGTCCAACCTTCAGTGGTGGCCTCTCTATTATGTCTTCACAGCAGAGTTTTTACAACAGTGAGCTCAATTTGAGTCTCACACAATAGATACAAATCAGTAAGACTGTACTTGGATCCCCCAAGTCTGTTTTGAGTACACAGACTCTCCTCACTGACTCTCAGTCTCTGTTGATTACAATAGTATGAGCCCAATCTGAGACTCAATATATGACAGGTGTGCAGAGGAGTTCTTTTGATCCTCTCAAGCCTTCTCTGGAGTACACAGACTCTCTGACTGTCTTCTTTGGCTTACTGCCTCCTTGCTTCCTCTCTGTCAATTTGTGGCTTTAAAGCCAGTCTACTCCCTAACTGTTTGTTTCCGATTTCCGGCTTTCCGGTTCCCTTGCCTTTGTCCATTTGAATCCCTCTGTCCTACGTAATCAGTCACTGTATAATGCCTCACAGGGAAGTGGCCACCTATTTCATAACAAATGAGTGTTAGTTCTCTTGGACATATTTGAAACGGTTGTTTTTTCCGTTAACTCCAAGAATGCCTACGAAACACGACATTCTGCCAAAGCATCATCCATATCGAACTTCAAATCCTATGTGATCTTGCTTTATAATCTTGTCAAATCCGATCATCCATCGAAACGCGTCTCCGCCGTTGATCTGGGGGCCCCAGATCCTACGGTTGTCATTTATATTGGGCGGTTGAGTAGCATGATGTTTACTCATCTGATGTGAGTGGTTCTCTCTCTCTTCCGTCGGGATGCGTGGCAATCGTTGTGTTGAAAAATGTGCAACAAGAAATGTTAAATTTAGAATGTGCTAAAAATAACATGTCTAAAAATAGCAGTTTGGCTAGTGAGGTCGTTGGCCACATTGGGTGAGAGGTGAAACTGCTAAAAATAGAAAGTTCTAAAAATAGCATTTATGGGTCCCTTCCAATTTATAGTAGTCCCTAGTCTATCAATAGGAAGTAAAATTAATCTTGGTCTTAACAACAGTTGGAAATATTAATTAATTAATTCAGTTGAGTTAATTAGTTAAGGAAATTCGAATTTGAAGTCTTTGTGAGCATGCACATGAGTTGTCCCACTGATTGAGGAATTTATCCTTAATTTCCTCCACTGATTGAGGGAATAAGTATGAGTTCTATAATGAGAGAATCAGTTGACTTAGTTCTAACTAGTCAAGTCCAGTTAGATTATTTTAACAAGTTGTTAAAATAATAAAATATAGTTTGTTAATGCTTGCATGCATGTGACAACTATTATTTTAGATAACTGAGGATTCACTCATGGATAATTGTTGCATGTCAGTTCTATCAGAGACCCAGTTGAGATCAGATGTGGGACAATGTACTATCAGTTGGATGAATACTTTTCCTATAAAGGAAGCTCATCCATGATGAGGATTTATCTCCTTCAAGTTTGTGCAGTTATTTCAGAGGTCAATGTTGTGTGTGAGGTGAGAATCACATAGGTTGCGGCTGAAGGACCCAGGAAAAACTATGCATAGAAATAGGAGGCTTGGAGGGTAGAGGAGAAGGTTTGTGAGAAGTCTTTGACTGTTTATGAGCAGCAGAGGGATTGTTGAGAGCTGGATGGCTTTCGAGCTAAGGCTTTGTGTAATCTGGACTATATTTCCACTTGTATGATAATACAGAGATGGGGTTTTAGGCAGGTGCTTTCCTCGGGTAAATTCATTTGTGTTATGTGTGATTGATTCCTTCTTATCAGTCATATGTGTTCTTGTTGATGTTGCTCATGGTTGATTAACTTCCGCAAAGTTTATGGTAGATGTAGATCTAGTATTATGCTTTAGTACATTGTATATATCAGTTTGATCTGCAGGTGAAATTTCTACATGATATCAGTGAGCTAGCTGATTTGTAGAGAAATGTAGAAATTTCACCTATAGAACAAACCGATCTATGCAATGTCCTAAAGCATAATATTTGTTCTACTTCTACAAAACATTAAGCGGAAGCATAATCGAATTCGTGAGTAACATCAAGTAGAAACATGCATAATTGATCAAGAGAAATAATCACACATAACACAAGATATATTCAGGGGAAAGCACTAGCATAAAACCCAACCATGTATTATCAATCAAGTGGAAATCCTCTTCACAATACAAAAAGAATTAGCTCTCAAGCTATTCAGTTCTCAATGAACTATGAAGATATTGATGATCTTCAATCAGAAGATGAAAATCATGGACTACCTAAGCCTCATTATATAGGCCACAAGTCCTTCAATCTCCTATAATACGTATTTCTCTTGAAATAGATCCTTCTTCATGCAAGGAATACTTACTAGAAATATCCAAGCATCTGAGAGTACATTGTCCCTCATATGATCTCAACTAGGTCTCTGTCTGAACTGACATGCATCAATTATACATGAGGGAATGCTCAGTTATACGAAATAATAGTTGTCACATGCATGCAAGCATTAACAAACTATATTTCATTAATTTAACAACTTGTTAAATTAATCTAATTGGACTTGATTAAGTAAAACTAAGTCAACTGATCCTCTCATTATAGAACTGAACCTTATCTCCTTTAATCAAGGAATAAATTCCTAAATCAAGGGAGAAAATAATTGCATGATCTCACAAAGACTTCAAGTTTAATTTTCCATAATTAATTAACTCGTGAAGAATTAATTAATCTATATTTCCAACTGCTCTTAAGACCAAATTAATTTTACTTCCTATAGATAGACTAGGGACTGCTATAAATAGGAAGGGACCCAGAAATGCTATTTTTAGAACTTTCTATTTTTAGTAGTTTCACCTCTCACCCAATGTGGCCAATGACCTCACTGGCCAAACTGCTATTTTTAGACATGCTATTTTTAGCAGATCTATTTTTAGCACATTCTAAATTTAACATTTCTTGTTGCACATTTTTCAACAATTTCCACTTGTATGATAATACAGAGATGGGGTTTTAGGTAGGTGTTTTCCTCGGGTAAATTCTTCTGTGTTATGTGTGATTGATTCCTTCTTATCAGTTATATGTGTTCTTATTGATGTTGCTTATGGTTGATTAGCTTCCACAAAGTTTATGGTAGATGTAGATCTAGTATTATGATTTAGTACATTGCATATATCAGTTTGATCTATAGGTGAAATTTCTGCATGACATCGGTGAGCTACCTAATTTGTAGAGAAAATTCTACATGGCATCAGAGCTAGTTGATATGTAGAAATTCTACACGTTGTATGGCATCGGGCGAAACTTGGTTGAAACCACTTACCACTCGAAGCCCGTTTGATATCCTGTCGGTTCTGTGGAATCCCGCTTCGACGGAACCGAAACAATATTTTCTGCGTTTTTATAATTATTTCAGGTCTCAGTACTCGGGGATTCTCTTCACTAAGAGGTTTGCCCTGCGATATGTGATTAGCGACTTGTGCAACTTGTCGCTAATCGCATATTGGAAACTACCTCCATTGCTTAAATTTGACCTTGCATTTGCTAGTTGGTGTCAGCACGCATTACCATGGTCCACTCTGCACGCTAGATTGACGGCCCTCGTTGATCCGCATTGATCGCCATTGCAACTGTCTGAGGATTCCCTTCGATAGCTTGATCTTTATAAGACTTTGAATCTTTGGCATGATTTTTAAAGAGTTCATGAAAACTTGAGAGTGTTCTAAGATCCATTTGGATCACACCTTCCCACTGAAAAAGATTTTGGACCACCAAAAGTTGGTTTTTAAGCATCAATCAAGTGAGGATATAGATTCCTCACTTGCCAAATTTCTATCCATCTTGCACTGCTTGGTTTTGAACCTTTGAGTCCAATTCTAAGGTACTCAACATCCCCTTTGCGCGTAGTTCTCACCTTCTTGTCTAGAATTGTATCTTCCTGCAATTCATTGAGATATTCAGGCAACAGATCATCAATAGAAGGCAACTAGCTCTACTCTTTGGGATCTTCAATCAATGAAGGTTCAAACAGTCTCAAGCTTTCTGCATCAACTACTGAATAGATGCGCATGTAAGCCACCCCCTACAATATGACCTAAATAATTCAAAGATGTTTTGCCAAATTCACATTTTGATAGCTTAACATAAAGATTTTCTCTTTTCAAAACATCTAGAGTCTGCTTTACATGCTTCAAATGTTCTTACCATGTTTTACTAAATAAAAGAATGTCATCTAGATATACAATGACAAAATCATCAATAAAAGGCATGAGTACATCATTCATTACTCTCATGAAAGTAGCAGGAGCATTAGTTAAGCCAAAAGACATAACTAATCACTCATACAGTCCCTGCTTTGTTTTGAAAGTAGTCTTCCATGCATCTTGCTCTGCGACTCTGACCTGATGGTAGCCACTATGCAAGTCCAACTTGGAAAAGTAAATAGCTTCTTTCAACTGATCTAATAGATCATCTATGCAAGGAAGGGGATAACAGTTTTTGATTTTTATCTTATTCAGTGCTCAATAATCAATGCACATTCTCCATGAGCCATCTTTTTTTCTCACCAAGACAATTGGAGACCCACATGGTGATGTGCTAGGTCTTATGAACCCTTTCTCGAGTAGCTCCTGTACCTGCTTCTTGATTTTTGCATTCTCTAAAGCGGATAACCTGTACATTCCGATGTTAGGCAATGGAGCATCTTGCTGCAAATTAATAATCATGTACTATTTCCTTTTTAGGTGGCAAAACTTTAGGTTCTTGAAATAGAATATCATATTCTGAAACAACTTTTTCTAAATCAGCTTCCTGTTTAGCATCACAGCCTTCAAATACATTGGTTTTATCAGGTTTCTTTTCCTTTACAACCATCAGTAAAAATTGTTTGCATGAATTTACAATTCTTTTCATCTGCCCTGAGTTTATGAGAGTATAATTATTCTTGAGTTTATGAGCTCTTACAATATATTCAATTCCATCTTTAACGAGTTGATACTTGTTTTCAGATCTGTAGAAAATATCTTTTCTATCATACAAGTAAGGACTTCCTAAAACAATTCCACATATATCCAAGGAAATGATATCTAACTCAACCTCATCTACAAATGCTGACCCAAAAGAAAACCTAGGTTTACATTGTCTAGTCACTTGTAGCTTTGCTTTATCACATAACCAACCCAATGGATATGGCTTCTTGTGAGGTGTGGTTAGTAATCCCAATTTCTTTACAATTGCTTTCGAAACTAAGTTTATTTGTGAGTCACTATCAAATAAAGTATCAACCTTTTGATGCTTCTAAATAACTCTAATATGAAAAAGCTCATGTCTTTCCCTCTCATTTTCTTCATTATCAGTAGATTGTGCAGAATTACTAGTAGATGCTTCAAAATTTTCACCTTTTATACCTGTGGCTATGATTGTTGTTTCATCCCCTGTGTCTGACCCCAAATCCTTCTGAATAGCTGCAGGAGTCTTCTTCTTTTGCCACCGAACTTATTGGGTTTTAGCTCCAGATGCAAAATCCAGCAGTGTTCATCATCATGCCCATCCTTCTTGCAGTGAGTGCACGAAGGTTTGGTCTTTTGTACTGTGTTTGCCTTCCTCTCTTTCCATTTCTGCTTTCTCTTTTCCTTGTTCTTGCTTGCAGTGGGTTTTGATGATCCCCCAATCTCTAGGTTCACATTCTTGCCCCTAGCCTCTAGATGTGTAGCCTGAACAGATACTTCATCTATGCTAGTAGGATTAAACATGAGAATGGTATGTCTCAAATAACTATGTAAACCACCTATATACTTCAACAGAGTTTCAGGTGAGTCTAAAGAAATGCCTAGAATCAAAGCTCTTTTTCTAAATTCTTGGGTGTAGCTTTGTACACTTTGCCCTTTTAATTGGCGAAGAGTTTGCCAACTCATCATAGCTTACTACATATACGCTAGTGGATAGAATTGTTTTTTAATTGCAGAAACAAATTCAATCCAGATAGAAAGGATTTTACCATGCTTCTTCATGTCAACTTGTGTCTTGCCTTCCCTCCATACCAAGGCAGTTCCTCCAAGGCGTAAGCTGGCCAGCTGAATCTTACTTCTATCTTAATCAATGCTCTGCACCCTGGAATACACATCAATATGTCTAATCCACTTATCCAGCTTCTCTGCATTCAACTCTCCATCATATATTGACAAATCAAATTTAACATCTAATTTAATTAAAGATGTTTTCTTTTTATTTTCAGGGCTATTAGGAGGTGTGGGAAGCTTTTCTTCTTTCCCTTTGCCTTTAGAATGGTCATTGAGGAGAGGTTCTTCTTCTCCTTTGTTATGCTAGGAAGTTGAAGAATCTTCACTTCAACCTTTCTCAAATTCTCTATACATTTCCTCTACCATGGCTCTCATAGTCAAGAAACTGTCCATGAACTGAGGGTCTGATTCCAAGGGAATCTCTTCTGACATTTTCCTCCTTGTATAGACTCTACCAATTTCTAGGTTAAATTCAGCCAATTCTCCTCCTCCTAGTTTAAGCTTTGATCTAGTTATCATTCACAAACAGTCCAACACAAGTTTGTCTAACCTTAGTAACCTAAAGCTCTGATACCACTTGATCTGATATTTGATCTAAGACAATTAATAAGGTATTACAGACCCATGTGCATGGATGTGCCCATGTTATTTTGTGCAACGGATCGATAAGATTGCGAAATACACAGGCAATGAAGCAGTAAAAGAAAACATAATAGGAAACACATATAAACACAACAAGTTTAATAAGGAGTTCACCCAATACTCTTGGGCTACGTCTTCGGGTCTAGCCTTCAATGGTGGCCTCTCTATTATGTCTTCATAGTAGATTTTTTACAACAGTGAGCTCAATTTGAGTCTCACACAATAGATACAAATCAGTAAGACTTTACTTGGATCCCCCAAGTCTCTTTTGAGTACACTTACTCTCCTCATTGACTCTCGGTCTCCGTTGATTACAATAATATGAGCCCAATCTGAGACTCAATACATGATAGGTGTGCAGAGGAGTTCGCTTGAACCTCTCAAGCCTTCTCTGGAGCACACAGACTCTCTGACTCTCTCTGTCTCTAGCTTACTGCCTCCTTGCTTACTCTCTGTCAGTTTGTGGCTTTAAAGCCAGTCTGTTCCTTGACTATTTGTATTCGCTTCCCGGCTTTCTGGCTCCCCTTCCTCTGTCCATTTGAATCCCTCTATCCCGTGTAATCAGTCACTGTATAACGCCTCGCAGGGTGGCCACCTATTTCATAAGGATGAGTGTCAGTTCTCTCGGACATATTTGAAACGACCGTTTTTTTCCATTAACTCCAAGAATGTCCGCGAAACATAACCTTCTACCAACGCATCGTCCATATCGGACTTCAAATCCTATGTGATCTTGCTTTATAATCTTGTCAAATCTGGTCATCCATCGGAATGCATCTCCGTCGTTGATCTGGGGGCCCCAGATCCTACGGTTGTTGTTCATATCGGCCAGCTGAGTAGCGTGATGTTTACCTGTCCGATGTGAGTGTTTCTCTCTCTATTCCGCTAAGACACGTGGCAATCGATGTATGGCATCAGGCAGAACTCGGTTGAAACTTCTTACTGCTAAAAGCCCGTCCAATATCCTGTTGGTTTTATGGCATCCCGCTCCAACATAATCGAAACAATATTTTCCGCGTTTTTATAATTATTTCGGGTCTGGGTGCTCGAGGCTTCTCTTCACTGAGAGGTTTGCCCTGTGATATGCGATTAGCAACTTGCAACTAATCGCATATCGGAAACTACGTCCGTTGCTTAAATTTGACCTTGCATTTGTTGGTTGGTGTCAGCGCGCATTACCATGGTTCGCCGCTTTGCGTGCTAGATCGACAGCCCTCGTTGATCCGCGCTGACCACCATTGCAACTGTCTGAGGATTCCCTTCGATAGATTGATCTTTATAAGACTTTGAATCTTTGACATGATTTTTAAAGAGTTCATGAAAACTTAGAGAGTGTTCTAGCCATTTGGATCAACTAAGGTGACCAGAAAGAAGCGGGGAAAGGAACCCATCATAGCACCCTCTCCTCCTCTAACCAGAGCAAGGGCGGTTGCTGAAGCTGCTTTCTCTATGGGTATGTCGATTGCAAACTCCTCCTCTGTTTACTCTAATGTATCTCCGCACTGCATTGAAACTAGTTATGATCAATTCTTTTCAGTTCAGTCCTTTTCTCACACCTTCAACCTTCTCAAGGTTGTGGATTGCCCTATGAAACCATCCTCCCTCACCATCTCCTGCACTCAGCCATCCTTTCCTAATAAACCTCCCCCAAATTCCCATTTACTTGTTCCCCCCACTCATTCCAGCCCTCCACCTTTCAAATACCCCACCAGAGCCAGGTTTCGCTCTCAGGCCCCTGACTCTCTAGGTATCGGCCTCATCACCTCTCCCCCTCCTCTAAAGACGACTACAGGCAGACCCTCTTCTCTATCCAAAGTTAAGCTACAAGCTAGGGAAGAGATTGTTGCGGGCAAGCAACATGCCATTGACTGGGTGTTTAGAGCAATGAATACCCAAGAGCTCTCTCCTCCATGAAATTTCTCTCCTTCAATCGTAGAGGGTTGGCTAGCCCTGCTAAAAAACTAGCCATGGGGAGATTGCTCTTAGCGGAACCAATTGATATTCTTTTTCTTCAAGAAACCATAGGCCAGGGTTGTGTCATTACCCACCTCCTTGAATCCTGGCTACCTGGATGGACATTCCATACCCTAGATGCATCAGGGCGGTAAGGGGGGTCTTGCGCTAGGGGTAAAAAATCGATCCATCAGAATCTGTAATGCATGGGGGAGTTTGGGCCACCTAGGAGCTGACATTTATTCCTCAAAGCTTGATACTTAGCTTAGTATCATCAACACTTATGGCCCTTGTCACAACAGAGAGGAATATTGGAGCAGACTCCTAGACTCACACATCCTTCAAAAGGATAATCTCGTTCTTGGGGCGAGGATTTAAACTTCTCCATCGGTTTTGCGGAATCATGGGGACACAATGCCCAAAGGGACATCCTCTCAGATTTTTTTGAGGCCAATCTGGAGGATCATAATCTCATAGATATCCCCTCCCCAAAAATATTACCCACTTGGAGAAACAACAAATCAGGGGCGGACAGTCTCTCTAGAAGACTAGATAGATATCTCATTAAGGAGCATATGCTAACCTTAGGGTAGGGATATAGACAGTGGGTGGGCTCGGGCGGAACATCATACCAGAGGCCGATCTATTTGGAAATCAGAGAAGGTATGAACAAACCAAAAGGTCCTTTCAAATTGAATGCATCATGGTTGAGGGACGCTGAATATATCCAACTAGTAACAAATTACTGGAGGACTCATCCCCCAACGGCAGATAGGACTATATCGGAAGGATTTGCAAAAAACCTAAAAGAACTCAAGATCCTCTCAAAACAATGGGCTCATAAGAAGAGATCGTAGGAAGACCATACTCTTAAACAAACTGAAAAGGCCATTGAGAAGTATGAAAATGACCATGAGGGGATCTTCTCCTCCCCTGAGCAAAAAAAGTAGATAACCTCTCTTATGGCGAAGAGACACCAAATTCTTAAGGATAGAGAAGAGAGTTGGAGATTGAGAAGCAGAGCCATCTGGATTAAGGAAGGGGATGACAATACCAAGTTCTACCATAAATTTGCAAATGGGCGCAAAGCTATCAATACTATTTGCCAGTTATTAGATGAACAAGGAGAACCAGTGAACACCTTTCCCCGACTAGCAGCTATGGCCTCTGCCCACTTCAGGAACATCTATAATTCACCACCAAATGCCACCGTGGGAGACATAATGAGGACAGCCCAACTATTCCCAAGGTTTGTAGAACAAGAAGAAAGTGGGGAATTGATAAAGGATATCTCCCTAAGAGAACTGGAGGACACTCTCAAATGGTTTAAGCGAGACAAAAGCCCTCGTCCGGATGGCTATAATGTGGAATTCTACCTGGCCTTCTTTGATACTCTGGGGAGGGACCTATTACAAGTTATAGAGGAATGTAGAGCCTCTAGAAGAATGTATGAGGCCTATAACTCAACCTTTATTGCCCTTATTCCCAAATCTGACAATCCCACCTCCTTCAATGATTTCCGGCCTATCTCCTTATTTAACTATATCTACAAGATCATCTCCAAGATTATAGCAAATTGGCTCCATCCAATCTTATCAAACCATATCTTAGCTAAACAATTTGCATTCTTACAGATTAGACAAATACATGAAGCGCTCGGAACAACACAAGAGATTCTGCATTCTATCCAAACCCACAAGCTAAAGGGTTTGGTCCTGAAAGTTGACCTCTCAAAAGCCTTTGACAAAGTCAACTAGCTATACATCAGAATGCTATTAATGCACCTGGGTTTCCCATACGAATTCATAAGATGGATTATGAGATGTATCACTAATGTAACATTCAATGTTCTCGTAAATGGTGCGACCTCTCCTTTCTTCCACTCCGAAAGAGGCCTCAGGCAAGGATGCCCACTGTCCCCACTCCTCTTCTTACTCATCATGGAAGGTCTCAGTCGTTTGATAAAGGAGGAAAAACAAAGGCTGACCGAGGGGGATATGCATCATTGAAGGATGCACATTAACACACTTGCTCTTTGTTGACGATGTGCTACTTTTCCTGAATGGGAGTATTGGCGATGTGATTGCACTCCTCAATTCCTTCACTATATTCCTAGCAACCACTGGAATGTTGGTTAATAATGAAAATTCCTCTATAACGGCTATAGGATGCTCACCATACGAGATTCAGTATGCCATGAGAATATTCCCATATAAACTACTGCAACTGGACGAGGGACTAAAATATTTAGGTTGTAGATTAAAGCCACATGGTTATAAGAATGCTGATTAGATCTGGCTCATAACCAAATTGGAGAAAAGGCTAAACATCTGGTACCTAAAATATTTATCAAGAGCAGGAAGACTGATACTCATAAAAGCAGTACTGGAAGCAACTCCAGTATATTGGATGTCTTTAGCATGGATTCCTAAAGGAATAATGGCCATAATTAAAAACCTATGTTGCAGATTCTTGTGGAGAGGGAACCAACCTGGAAGCATTTTTTCCTGGTCCAATTGGGGCTCTTTGGAACTCCCAAAGAAAAGGGGAGGATGGGGTATCAAAAGCCTTGACTCTTTCTCAACAGCCATGGTGGCCAAACTAGGGTGGCAACTAGTCACATCGCATAGCCTGTTGACTAAGGTGGTAGCTAGTCACATTGCATAGCCTGTGGACGAAGGTGGCAACATCTAAATACATAACTCCTTTAAATCTTATGGACTGGATTTGACAACCTCAGTGGGACACAAGCTAGAAAATTGAACATATGTAAAGCAATCCTACAAGATATGCCCCTTATCAGGGATGGACTCACATGGAGAATAAAGTTAGGAGAAGCTGTTAAAATAGGGATGGATCCTTGTATTGGATGTGGGAACGCTCATAGACTCCCACAGGAGCTCAGAACATACCTTACTTCCATAGGGATCTCTCACCTTAGCCAAATAACAGACAATGAACGCTCTACATTTTTGCAACAAGCATGGAAATCTGGGAGGACACTACAAATCCCTCGACAATGGCAGCAACACTGGAAAGAATACATGGAGGCACTCACGGAATCCCATATCAGGATTCAAGAAGGGGAGGATGAGCTAATCTGGGCACATGCGAAGCATGGAAGATACTCACCTAAACAGGGATACATAACTCTTATGAACTCACTGAAACCACCGCAGTGTGAACTGTGGCGGAGAAGTTTATGGAAACTAAAAGCACCCCCCAAGTCCAGGCTCCTCATGTCGGCCATTCTGCGTCACAAAATCCCAACAGGGGAAAATTTGATCACGAGATCTTTTCATCGACCCTTTTGTTGCGACCGTTGCAAAGCGGACAATGAATATGGGAATCATCTCTTCCTTA
This sequence comes from Pinus taeda, assembly GCA_000404065.3. Taxonomy (NCBI): domain Eukaryota; kingdom Viridiplantae; phylum Streptophyta; class Pinopsida; order Pinales; family Pinaceae; genus Pinus; species Pinus taeda. Next base: position 82,944 of record APFE030385638.1, read on the forward strand.
CTTGCCCATGCACAAAGGAGCTATGGAATACTATTCATTCTCAAATATTGTCGCTCCCTATGTGGCAGGAAACAACTGTTCATGTTAGGGTCCCACCCTAACCCCCTTATTTATGTAGTAGGATCGAGTCATAGTTATAGTTAAGTAAAGAGTCAATAAAGCCCATATTAATAATTGTAAGTGGTTAACCCGCATTTGATGACGGGACCACAGTGAGTTGCAAATGGGCCATGGTATTAGATAGATGGTATTAATAAGAACCATGGTATTGCATGTATGAGTCATATATAAAGGATAGAGACTCCCTGCAAGGAGCATCGTGTCTTATTTTGTAATCGAACTCTGCTCTATTGGAGGTTGCCCCCTCGAAGAGGCAAGTGAACATTACTCTTTGAATAATAAAATACCACCTGTTATTTCTCATTGTTCTATGTTCTGGGTATATTTCTGCGCATACTTGGTATTCTTGTATCGTCTTGCAGGTTAAGAGCATAACAAGTGGTATCAGAGCGCTTTCCAGGTCTAGTGGGATCTCCATTTTTTAACAATTTTTTTTTTTGGCTAGAGACGTGTTCCGACGTCTTTAAACCACGGGATCTATTGTTGAGCGCATAAACCTGCGGATTTGGGGAGGCATGCACGTAGGAAATACAAGAGGCGGTCACGCTTGTCGAACTCCCTTGTAACCCCTGTGGGTACTCCTTTGAGTAGTAGTGCATTAGATAGAACCGCGCACAGACTGTCTTCCAAGTACCCTCTGGTATATCGGAAGCCCCCTAGCTCCTTTGAAACCTCGCCATAGATAAAACGTCGGCTGTCTTGTTGCTACAGTACACCGAGAACAACACTCGGAGAGATTACTCGCCCGTACGATAGGGTAGTCGGGTTGTACGACTAAGGGTATGGTTGATCCTCCTTGGTTAGTGCCCTGAAAAATTGGGTCGAGTACTACTGTCAGACCCTCAGGTATATTGCGATCTATAGCACCTAACACTCCTCAAGACCATAGTTCCCTTTTCTATCTCTGGATCACACATAATCTCTGCTAGATCAGATCTCGCAAGAGGGGTTTTTAGTAGCAACAGAAATCAGTCCCGCAGCTCAGATTTAATAGAACAACCATTCAGATCTATTAGATCCATTAGATATGCAGTTGCAATCTGTTCCACCACTCAGATCTATCCGATCAGCCATTCAGATCTCTCAGGTCCACCAGAGCTGCCATCCAGATCTGAGTAGTTGTGTGGGTTCCTATACCGGGGCGTGATTTTCGCAGGACTTTTGGGAGCATTGACATTTTGGGGATTCGGCTACTGCGGTATTCCTAAGCAAGGAGTAAAACTCCGTTGGGAGTTTTCAAAAAAAAAAAAAAAAAAAATCCTGAGATGCAACAGATTTTAAATAACCATATGCTAGTCTTTAACAAGCCTCATGAGCTTCCATCTTCGAGAGGGGAACATGATCATAGCATCACTTTGGTCCCAGGAGCCCAACCACCAAATGTGCACCCATATAGATATCCATTCGCCCAAAAGAATGAAATAGAAAAAATAATCAAGGAACTTTTGGAAGCAAGAGCCATTCGTCCCAGCATTAGTCCTTATTCATCACCGGTGGTCATGGTGCTCAAGAAAGATGGGGAATGGCATATGTGTCCAGACTTCAGGGCCCTCAATAAGTTGACAGTCAAAGATAAATTTCCCATCCGGTTGTTGATGATTTGCTGGATGAACTAAATGGGCTCAATTCTTCACTAAGCTGGATCTTCGCTCAGGCTACCACCAAATTCGCATGAAAGAAGTCGACATTCCAAAGACTGCTTTCAGAACTCATGAAGGCCATTATGAGTTCTTGGTCATGCCATTCGGTCTTTGTAACGCCCCATCTACTTTTCAGAGCCTTATGAACCACCTCCTCAAACCAGATCTCATAAAATTTGTCCTTGTTTTCTTCGATGACATCATCATCTACAGTTGCACTTGGGCTGCACATCTTCAACATGTAGATCTGCTCTTGCAACTGCTCCGCAAGCATAAATTATTTGTTAAGATGTCCAAGTGTTCTTTTGGCATGGAAGAAGTTGAGTATTTGGGCCACATTGTAGGGCATGAAGGTGTCAGGGTGGACCCCAAAAAGATCCAGGCAATGCAGGATTGGCCTCAACCTAAGATCTTGAAGAGCCTGAGAAGATTTTTGGGTCTCACAGGCTACTATCACAAATTTGTCTGCAATTATGGTCGCATTGAGAAACCCCTCACTTAACTCCTAAAGAAAAATTCATTCCTCTAGAATGATGAAGCACAACAGGCCTTTACAGCTCTCAAACATGCCATGTTTTCCACTCCAGTCTTAGCACTACCCGACTTCACCAAATCTTTTGTCATTGAATGTGATGCTTCGGGTACGGGTATTGGGGCGGTCTTAATGCAGGAAGGTTGACCCTTGGCCTTCACAAGCCAACAACTAAGTGGGAAGAATCTGGGACAATCTACCTATGAGAAGGAAATGATGGCCATCTTACATGCAGTAGATACCTGGCGACCTTACTTATTGGGGCGACGTTTCCAAATCCGCACAGACCATCATAGTCTTAATTTTTTTTGGAGCAACGCCTACCCTCACCACAACAAAATAAATGGCTCACCAAAATGCCAGGATATGATTATGAGATCATTTACAAGAAAGGGCACGAAAACATTGTAGCAGATGCATTATCTCTCTAATTTGAGGAGGAAAGTACCCTGCTAGCAATTTCCATTCCCATTCCAGAATGGATTGAAGAGGCTCACAGGGAATGGTTTTCACATCCCTGGCTCTCCCAACTCATTACTTAATTGCAGGCGGATCCAAATTCCACCAAGGGCTACTCGTGGTAGGATGAGATTCTTCGCTGCAAGGACAGAGTCATAATATCACCAACATCCACCCTCAAAAGCCGCATTTTGGCGGAGTTGCACTCATCCCCCACTGCAGGACATTCAGAAGACGTATGCTCGCACTAGAATATCATTTTGGGATAGGCATGAAATAGGATATTCTTATTTTTGTAGTGGAATGCGATGTCTGTCAACGCCACAAAGGGGAGACAATCAAAGCACCAGGCACATTACAACCATTGCCCATCCCAGCATCAATATGGACAGAGGTTTCTATGGATTTCATTACAGGTCTTCCAAAGTTAGGAAACAAGTCAGTCATCATGGTGGTTGTGGACCGACTTTCTAAGTATGCTCATTTTTGCACCCTACCCCACCCTTTTACACCGACTTTGGTCGCTTAATCTTTCATGGATCAGATCTTCAAATTGCATGGCATGCCAACTTCTATTGTGTCTAATCATGACCCGATCTTCACCAGTAATTTCTGGCAGGAACTCTTCAGGCTACAAGGTACCCAACTAAAACTCAGCACTTCTTATCATCCACAAACAGATGGTCAAACTGAAGCAGTCAACAAATGTCTAGAAACCTACCTTAGGTGTTTCACTTCAGAAAAGAAACATCTTTGGATACAGTGGTTACCTCTAGCTGAATGGTGGTATAACACCAACTATCATGCTACCACCAAAGTGACTCCCTATGAAGCAGTTTATGGTCAACTCCCTCCTTCCCCTACTTCTTATATCAAGGGGTGCTCAAAGGTACAAGTAGTGGACCAATTCCTACATAACCGCACAACCATGCTCGCCCATCTTAGAGAGAATCTTCATCAAGCTCAAAACAGCATGAAGCAACAGGTAGATCAGCATCGCTCAGAACGCCAATTTCAAGAAGGGGATCAGGTATTTTTGAGGCTGCAACCATATAAGCAAACATCACTCAAAGACAAGGGTTGTCAAAAACTATCTCCAAAATTTTGCGGACCGTATCGAGTACTTTAGCGCATTGGAGAAGTGGCCTACAAGCTAGCTTTGCCACCCACTGCAAAAATCCATCCAGTTTTCCACGTCTCATGCCTCAAGAAAGTGATTGGGAACAATTGTAGAATTCAAACCAGTCTACCTGAATTGGATGAAGAAGGGTGAATTTGGCTCCAACCTGAACAGGCCCTCGACACACGAGAATGACACCTGCGTGGCCGCATGATCAAGGAAGTCCTCGTCAAGTGGAAAGACACCTCTCCGGAAGATGCAACCTGGGAACCAACCACTATTCTTCAGTAGTTTCCGTAGCTTCAGCCTTGAGGACAAGGCTATTCTTAAGGGGGAGGGCATGTTAGGGTCCCACCCTAACCCCCTTATTTATGTAGTAGGATCGAGTCATAATTATAGTTAAGTAAAGAGTCAATAAAGCCCATATTAATAATTGTAAGTGGTTAACCCGCATTTAATGACGGGACCACAGTTAGTTTCAAATGGGCCATGGTATTAATAAGAACCATGGTATTGCTCCATGGTATTGCATGTATGAGTCATATATAAAAGATAGAGACTCCCTGCAAGGAGCATCGTGCCTTATTTTGTAATCGAGCTCTGCTCTATTGGAGGTTGCCCCCTCGAAGAGGCAAGTAAACATTACTTTCTGAATAATAAAATACCAGCTGTTATTTCTCACTGTTCTATGTTTTGGGTATATTTCTGTGCATACTTGGTATTCTTGTATCATCTTGCAGGCCAAGAGCATAACAGTTCAGGAAGCCTGGGAGGGTTGGTGGTCCACTGTATCCTCAGAAAAAACAAAAAACATTCCGTTACTTACTTGCTGGGCCATATGGATTGCTCGTAACATAATTATCTTTCAAAATTCTCCCCCCCATTGGCCGGCCATCACTATGCAAATCCTAGCAGACTACCAACAGATTCCAAAGGAGGAAACAAATCTCAATCCCAGGCATATCATACCCGAGAGCATAAACCAATCTCACCCCTGGGCATACTTTGACGGCTCAGCTCAAGACATAAGATGTGGGGGAGGAGTTGTCCTTCATATTACAACAAATCATTTTTACAAAATCCAAATGGGATTGGGAAGAGGGACGAACAACTTTGCTGAACTTTTAGTAGAAAAATAAACCATTCGTTTTGCTTTGGAAAAATAGTGCAGAAACTTATAGCTATTTGGAGATTTAGAAACTATATGCAATTGGATAAACAAAGCTACAAATTGTCATGCATTTTCTCTGAGACACATCATGGAAGAAATATTTAGACTTATAAATTTATTTGACACATTTACTTGTCAACATATATACAAGGAGCGGAACACAGTTGTCGATCTACTATCCAAGGAAGTAGCACACAGGCTTATAAGAACTTGGAGCATACTGGAGCAAACTGATGGAACCTTCCATCAGTGTTATCATAGACATTTTATAGAAAGATCAGAATAGTAAAGCTTAATTGAAGCTGGATACATAAGTTTTTGTTATATATTTTGTTGTCTTTATATAAATATTATATGAAGGTTTTTATCAAGCAGTTCTACACATGACAGTTATTTTGAAACTAAGGAAGACTGAGATCTGATCTTTAGAAATGGCCCATATTTCATGGATACCAAAGGACTATATCTGAACCGATGGACCCCAGATTTCGATCCTGAAATGGATGTGCCAAGTGCAGTGCCAGTATGGGTCAGATTACCCCACCTCCCTTTACACTGCTGGGGAGATGAGTCAGTAAAGGCCATAGGAAACGCAATAGAAAAATATATAGGTAGATGTGAACTGAAGGACAATATGCATGCATGTGCCAAAATATGCATGGAAGTGGATCTAGGAAAAGGACTTTGAGAAGCGATAAAGATTAAGGTCGACTAATGGATGCACATACAGCAGCTGGACTATGAGCAAATTCCCTTCAAATGCAAGGTATGTCACGAATATGGTCATTTTGCAAATAGATGTTCTAAAAAAAGGAAAGTGAAATTGTTGAGGAATAAGAAAATAGATGGGAGCAAGTAAAAATAAAGAAACCCACCAAAAATCAACCCACCCACCATCTTCTTAGCCCCAAGAATCAAATGAAACTTCTTCACCATCTTCCTCCACTGCCATCCCCTCACACCTTACAAACTTGAACCCCTTTGGGCCACTAGAAGATACCACAGATCCCCCCTCACCCAGATCCCCAACGCATTCTCCCAAGCCCCTTACTCTCTCCACCATCCCTCCAATCCCTTGTTCCCCCCTTGCCTGCCCCATCAGTGGATCGTATCTTAACTAGAAACCAATCCAAAGAGACCATACAAATCAATGAACATCAAAAAAATGTAGGTAGAAAATCCAACAAGGTAATAAGGGATGAAGTAGTGGCCAAAGAGATGGATTTAGGTACGTAGCAACCAATGGAATCCTTCCTAGGGAAAAATACAGGAAACAGTGAGAAAAATCAGTAAAGAGGGAAGGGCATCGCGCAACAACAAACCATTAAATAATGATAGTGGTCTCTTGGAACTGTCGTGGTCTAGGCACATCCTCCAAAGCAAATGCAACAAGAGACATCCTAACGAAAGAAGTGCCGACATTTTCATGACCCAAGAGACCAAAACAAACAGTCAAGAAACTGGAAAAATGATACAAAAGCAAAAAAGTTATGAAGGAATAACGCTTGTGGCAACAGGGGCCTCAGGAGGAATCTGCACCCTTTGGGAAAAAAGGAAATGGGAAATGACAAATCAAAAAACCGGAAAGCATTGGATTAAAACAGATTTAAAGGATCTTAGCAGAAAGGAAAATTACAACATCATAAACATATATGCTCTAAATCATTATAAAGAAAAAGAACAATGTTGGAACTCGATAAAAGAAGTACTAATAAAAAGACAAAATGGGAAAATAATTTTGGGAGGTGATCTAAACTTGGTAAGAAAGATAGAAGAAAAATTTGGAGGGACTTATCATGCAGATCTGTCAAGAGAAGCTCTCAAAGAAATAATGGAACATCACAATCTAATTGATATCCCGCCAAGTAACGGGAAATACACATGGAGCAACAAGAGAGTGGGTAAGAATAATATGAAGGAGAGGCTGGATAGAACTTTAGTGCAAGAAAATATAGCAGCTGATTGCACCTCTGTAAAAGAAGTACTAACAAAAAGACAAAATGGGAAAATAATTTTGGGAGGTGATCTAAACTTGGTAAGAAAGATAGAAGAAAAATTTGGAGGGACTTATCATGCAGATCCGTCAGGAGAAGCTCTGGAAGAAATAATGGAACATCACAATCTAATTGATAACCCGCCAAGTAACGCGGAATACACATGGAGCAACAAGAGAGTGGGTAAGAACAATATAAAGGAGAGGCTGGACAAAACTTTAGTGCAAAAAAATATAGCAGCTGATTACACCTCTGTAAAATCAAAATTATTCATACAATAACTTCGGATCATAAGCTAGTAGCACTTATTATGGGCAAACTGGACAACCAAGGTCCTCTTCCGTTTAGATACAGTTTGATTTGGGACAACAATGAAGATTTCGTAAATCAAATAAAAGAGGGATAGGCACAAAACATTACAGGACCCACCCCCCCCCCCCCCCGCCATTATGTATGGGAAACAAAATTGAAAAATCAGAGGGTAAAACTAAAAATATGGGCAAGAGAGAATGAAATTAAAAGAAAAGAAAGGAAAATAGAGTTGCAAAAAAAAATGGACAACATGCAAGAAGAAGAGGAAAATAAAGAGGAGGACAAGCAAGATTATTTGAAAGAAAACGAATTATTTTGGGAAATATACAGGCAGAATAGAAAGGAAGAAGAAGATCTCAGATTGAAATCCAAATGTCTTTGGCTGAAAGCAGGGGATAAAAATACTGCCTTCTTTCACAACACAATGAAAATTAGAAGAGCCAGAAATCACATAGACCAAATTAATGTGGATGGACAAGAAATAAAGGGAGTGGAGGAATTAAAAAAAACATCACATAACCACTTCAAAGAGCTATTAACAACAAATGAACAACCAACAGATAATGAGGATTTTCTACAACACATCCAAAAAAAATAAGTGATGAACAAGACTCAGAAATAAATAAAGATATCTCTGAAGAAGAAGTGTTGGCAACAATATGGAGTCTTCATCTAGACGAGGCTCCGGGGCCAGACGGGTTCACAGTTTCCTTCTATAGGCAACACTGCAATATCATAAAAAAATACTTCATGAGAATGACAAAAAAAATGTATTAAAAAAAAATAGGAGGAAACACAAAATCCTCATATCTGGCTCTCATTCCTAAGGAATCCATCCCAACAACATTCAACAGATTTAGACCAATATCTCTTTGCAATTCTTCCTACAAAATTCTCATAAAAATTATTGCCAATAGAATCAAGAGAGTTCTCCCTGAAGTAATCTCTGAAAACCAGGGCGGCTTTGTCCCCAACCGGCAAATAATTGACAATTTGATTATTGTTTAGGAAGCAATACATACTATCATCCAAAGGAAAGAGAAACGAACTATAGTAAAGCTAGATATGGCAAACGCCTTTGATAGAGTCAGCCACACATATCTAACAGTAGTTTTGAAAAAGTTTGGGTTCTCTCAAGACATAATCGAGACCATACAGGCTTACATCTCAACCCCTTGGATAACGCCACTAATAAATGGAAGAGCCCAAGAGGGTTGAGACAAGGATGTCCCCTATCCCCATTTCTATATATCATAATGGCTCAAACGCTAAGTGCAACATTGGAAAACCAAAGGAAAGAAAAAAAAATTATAGGTATTCAAATTGCAAAAGGTGTCGAAAATATCAATCATTCTCTTTTTGTTGATGACACTCTTTTATTAGGAGGGGCATAAAGTATAATAGCAAGAAGATTTAAAAAAGTTCTGAATGACTTTCTTCAGGTTTCTGGAGGGCTATTAAATAACTGAAAATGTAGAATATATGGTTGGAACACTTCTCCAAGAATAATGCAGAACATCTCACAAATTCTTGAAATTCCAACACAAGCAAGATGGATGCATTTTACCTACCTAGGACTTCCAATAGACAAGGAGAATGTGAAAGCTAAAGTATGGAGCAAACAAGTGGAAAAAATGAAGAACAAAATACAAAAATGAGGTATGATGTGGCTCAATATGGCAGGCAAGGTGATTATGATTAAGGCACTACTATCAGCTCTTCCAATATATCAATATGTGATTATTTTGGCTTCGACAAGTGCACACAAGCAAAGGGAACTAATCATAAGAAGCTTTCTGATACAGATTTAAATGGGAATGAAAAAAATTACAGAGATAACCATAAACACAGAGATGCAGCGGAAATAATACTTCATTTCATTAATGTAACATACTGAAATATGCTTACAAACAGAAATGGAAATAAACCAGCTAGGGCCATGGTAGCTTATCTCTGAGAAGAGATGTGGCAGCTACATGCCTCTGAACTGCCTTAGAATGAGGCTCAAGGGCCTTTTTATTATTGAACAATAAGATCAAACCCTAAACAACCATAACCCTAACCCGAGGATATGTAACACCAAGAGTTTATGGGCCCCGTTGGGGTGAGTTGGACAACCAACTTCCCAGGGTCGTGACTTGGTCATATTATCTCAGTTTGACGCGCATGATAACATGTTGGAAGGATCCCTCCGAGGACTATGACATAAAAGATGATTTTAGTTAATAAATCATTGGCCGGTAGATTTCCAAAAAAACGTCGTTTAGGGCCTCAAAACGGCTTCAGAAGTTTAGGACCCCAAAAACTGCTAAAAATAGTAAATTGTGCTACAATTAGAAACTAAAAAACTAAAAGAAGCAATGGTGGGGGTCCAAGTGGAATTGGCGGGTGGCCACCAATATCCAACTTGATCATTCCTCCCCCCTTAGGAAGAAATGGTCTCCATTGCATTGAGTTCCTCCATGAGATGAGGGAACTTATGCTGAACTTGGTCCCTGGTGAGCCACTTGCCCTGGTGAAGGAGTTGGCCTGCTTTGACAAATCGATACAGTTGGATATTCTGCTAGCGAGTGTGCTTGATCTGATCAGTTGCAGCTTGTTCCATGTAATATAGATTTAACTCTGTGGGTGTGATTTGTTCTGCAATGTCAGATGTGTCTAGTAATGGTGGAAAGTAAGGCCAAAGGCAGTCCACATTGAACACGGGGTGCAGGCCAAGGAATGGGGGAATGTTGAGCTCAAATGCATTGCCTCCCACAACCTTGGTAATGGTGTAAGGACCATATCGGAGTGGTTTGAGTTTCCGATAGGCTCCAGTAAGGCGTTCCTTTTGAAAATGCAACCAGACTTTGTCGCCCACCTGAAACTTGTGTGGCACCCTATGTTGATCATGTCGCTGCTTGTACTTGGCATTTGATTTCTCTAGAATGTCATGGACCTGCTGGCGAATATGTTGGATGTGCTCAATGAAGTTGTTTGCCTTATCTGTTTTAGACTGGACATGAGCCGAATCTACGTGAGTAGCTGCAAATGGCATGGCCACATCAATGGGACATAGTGGCTGGAATCCCAAGCCCACTTGAAAAGGGTTCTGGCCAGTCGAGCTATGGAGGCCCGGTTGTAGCTGTGCTAAACATAGGGGAGGCTTTCGTCCCATGTGCGTGGATGCTTTGAGTTGTACATGCGCATAATGTGTACGATCATCCTGTTGACAACCTCTGTCTGGCCATTAGTTTGAGGATGGAAGGCTGTAGGATTCCAAAGTGTACCCACACTCGTTCAAAGAAGAGTTTAGCAGTGGCTTCTGCTGTGATATTCTTCTTGCAGGCCGCCATAATGGCCATCTTCGAGAACCTATTTACAACCACAAAAACATAGTCATTTCCATGCTTAGTGGACGGAAGGCCTGACATGCAATCCATGGAGATGGATTCCCAAGGTCGACTAGGGGTAGGCAGCGGGGTATAGAGGCCTTTCTTCTTGATGGTCGGTTTGGAAATGGCGCATGCAATGCATGATCTGATGTACTTCCCGACATCCTGTCGAAGATTCGGCCAATAGAAATACTTTTGCAGTATTGCCACCATTTTCTCGACCTCTAAATTCCCAACAACCCGACTGTAGTGTGCTTCCCAAATCATCTTGGCATGCTCGCTTAGAGGAACACAAAGGTGACCCATGTGGCATAACAAGGCATCCTGGAGGTGAAAGTCTGGAACATGCTGACCCTCCAAGAGTGTCTGGTATGTGTGGCCGAATTCTGGGTTGCTTTTATAGAGAAGTGGCCAATCAGAAGTCTCGTGGCCACAAGAGTTGAGCACGGTGGTTAACGCCATGATCGGTGGTCGATTGAGGTAATCTGCAACATTATTGGTGTTGTCCTTCTTATACTTGATATTTAAATGGAACAGTTGCAGGTATGTGGACCACTTCTGATGGCAATAATTCTGTAATTTCCCTTGGGTTTATATGAACTGCAGGGGTCGGTGGCCTGTGTGGATGACCGTTTCCTTCCCCAAAATGTAATGCTTCCATTGTTGGCAGGCCTACACATTGAAATACATCTCTTTGTCATAAGTGGGATACTTCTGGACTGTGTCTGAGAGTGTCTCACTATGATATGCCATTGGATGCTTGTGTTGAGTAAGGACTGCCCCAATAGCATAGTTAGAGGCATCTGTCTCGACCTCAAATGGTTGTTGCAAGTCTGGTAGTGCGAGCACTGATGCCAAG
>APFE030385646.1:0-35463 GCA_000404065.3 Pinus taeda
TTAACTGAACACAGAGTCAATGCTCTGTTTTTCCTCTACTCCAGGATCTTTTGTGCACAGGGAAGCTTTAAAAAATTTACTGAACAGAGTAATGCACCACCATAAAAGTATTTCTATTCATTAAAACAAAATGACTGATACACATTCATCCTCTTTGCTGAGAGGGATTTACCAAAAAAACATTAAACCAAAACTCTGTTTTCACCTGAGAATTTACTGAGACATATTCATCCTCTTTCACTCAGAGGGATTCACCAAAATATTACAAAAGAAATTACTCTGTCTCCTTTGAAATTTTACACCACTGTGTGTAAAAAATTTCATTTACATTCACTGCTGTGTGAAAACAAAAATTACAGAGATTTACAGATTTACCTTTTCACTGCTGTGAAACAATTCATGGTTTTAAAACAAAACTACCCCTGGTTTTCTTCATTCACTTCTTCACTTCTTCTCCTGCACTGCTGTGCGTTTTTTTTTTCATTTCTTACATTTCACTTACAAAAAAACTTTACGCCTGTTGCGTTTTTCACCATGGTCTTCATTTGCTGCCACTGTTTTTTTTCTTTCTACACACTGTTGTGTGTTTTCATTGCGTATTCAATGAACAACAAAAAAAAAATTACATAACAATACAAAAAAAATTCACTGACACTTCTGTGCGTTCTTCCCCTGCATTACAATGTCTGTTCTGTGCGTTCTTCCCCTGCATTACAATGTTTGTTCTGTGTTCTCCATTCGTTGTTGCATTATTCACCTCCCCCTGTGCAATCCACTTCACATACTAAGTCAACTCTCTTACCATACATTTTCGAAATAAAAAAAAACTCTGCATTACAATGTTTGTTCTGTGAGTTCTTCCCCTGCATTACAATGTCTCTTCTGTGTTCTCCATTCGTTGTTGCGTTATTCACCTCCCCGTGTGCAATCCACTTCACATACTAAGTCAACTCTCTTACCATACATTTTCGAAATAAAAAGAACTTAAATTATATTTTACGGCCATACTTCCGTATGCACTAAGAATTAACGCCCGCCGTAAAAACATTAAAAACGTTACCAAAAAATGTCATAACATTAAACATTAGTGTATGGGCAAAGTGATACTTTACGCAACATTTAAGTTTAATCAGACCCCATGTACCTTCCTCGCGATCGAACGGCGGAGAAAGAAGAACCAAATCGGACGCATATCGGATGGGGTTTTCGCTGACTTTTATCGTCTGAAAAGTGCCTGAGGGTGATGTCACGCCAATCCACGTGCCTCCTTCAAATTGCATCGGAGCCCCTTCGTACGGAAACTTCTCATGCCAAAGAGCGGTGCGATAACATACGGGTGGTTTCAGGTTTGCTGCTGGGTGGTTTTGGCACGGCGTTGACTACTCACCCGCGCCCGCAATGGAAATTACAAATTTAACAGTACTTTCTATGTATATCTACATTACATTCTAATCAAAGCATAGCAGAAATCACTGACTACCATAGACACCCTGAAGGTCAATTCTTGATAAGTCAATACTTACCGTTAAAAAATTATGCTATACTCAAATATATTTGGTAAAGGAGAGTACGAATATTGGTCCAATGAAATCCAAACCCAGCAGGTTGATCCATCCATCCCTCATCATCATAATCATAATCTTCGGCTCCCAGGTCGTGCAGACGAGGGGGTGTGAGAAGCAGAGCTTCTGCCATATTCATTATTAAATTTGGCGAATCGAATTGTTGGAGCCTTTCATCACAAGAGGAGTAGCACTCACGGCCTGCCCTGACTTGTCGTAAATTGATTGAAATGCCTCTCTAACCTTCATCATCACCCGCCGCAACATTCGTTGATCCACCAACGCAAAAAGTTATTAAGTAGGGATAGGCTCCCATGTCTCTTTTCACCTTTGTAAAATTTTCAATCTTATTTTAAGTTTTACTGAGGTGATGTAAGGATGTTTATAAATTAGTTAAATATATCTTCGTATAATGTGTTAGTAGGTAAAAGTGTTATTTTAATATGCATCAAATTTGTTTAAATTTGATGGTCATAATATGTCTTAGGGATAGAGTGATTTGATTGTTTATTTCTACTTTGTTTTATGGCTTAACACTGGTTTGTTCTATGATCTCTATGATGATCATGATATCACTTAAAGAGAGCGATTTGATTCTTTTATATCTATCTGGTTCTATGGCTTAATACTCGTTTGGTTTATGATCTATTTTAAAGATCAATATTTGAATAGTGATATTTTGTTTAAGATTTTAAATTTTACATTAATGTTGTTATATTTAAATTTTATAAAATAAATAAATATTAAATAATTATATTATTTTGAATATCATATCATTTTGAATATAAAATATATTAATTTTAATAATAATATAATAAAATATTATCAAAAATAATTAAGTAACTTATTGATTTTAGTATTAGTATATTTGTGTTTTTTTGTAAGCTTGGTAGGTCCTTCCATTTCATTAATATAAAAGCAAGTTACATCCACATAACATATAGTTAGGTGGCCTCAACTTGTCATGAGGGAAACCAAGTCTGTTGGTCACCTAAGAGCATGATATTCCATCTAATAATAAAAAATAATAAGCTTTTCTAACCAAGCTAGGTAAGTCTGAATGTCTTTGCCTTGCTTGAATACTATACGCCTAAAGACAAAATTATCAATATTCTGAAAACTAAAAGCTTCCTGCATACAAAAAAAAAGGAAACTGAGAGACCAGCTAGCAAACTACTCTGCTCCTTCGACAAACGCAGACTCCACTAGAGCTAGGTCCTTAGCATTAGAATCTGAGAACTCTGTCTATGAGAGAATGCAAGGGAGGTGTTCTTCTATTCGTCGAAAGCATCATTCCTGTTTTTGCATCTGAAATTGGAGCTTTTCAAATTCATGTTTATAGTTAGGAAATTCTTGCACCGCTGCTGCCATGCCCATAGAGACCTGCTCCAAAGTCTTTCCCAAGATAACCTTCATGGACCAATACAAGAACAAGGTATGTGTGAACTTAGTGACACAACCACGGTGTGCCCTGGATCCGACACCATAGCCCGCTAGTCCTCTACCTCGATTTCCATCTAGCTAGCCTAACAGTTCAAGTTTGCTTCCCATTCCTCATTTAACTGTCGGATTTCCTCAGTCGTTCCTTCATGATAAGTTGTAGCCACATCATTTATGATGTTGGAACTGATTTTTGACCCCTCGATTTTCCCACAAAGGAGCTGGGTCTCCCTGCCATCGCGACCCCCCTGGTTCTTTTACCTCAGCCCCTCAGAGCTTGGCTTCATTCCCTTGCAGTCGATGACTGAGCCATTGTTGTGTGCATACAGTTTTCAGTGGATAAAATGGTAAATCGAATTGCTTGCACAGGAGGTAGCTCAAGCTCAGAAGGTCCCAGTTTCTAGGTGACACTACCACCTCGCACCCTTGCCAAGGAAGAAGCATAAAACAATAATTTCCAATAAAGAACCTGAGGGACTTCCTCCCTTTTCTTCCATTGCATACAATCCCTACTAACCGACCCAAACAGAGATACAATTGCTACAACCTAGAGCCCATTAACATAACAATCAGAAAATAATATGGAGAAAACACCTAAGCTTATTCCATAAGGACAAACCCAGTACCCAAACCATCGTAGAGCCACAAACATATGCTGAAGGAGACTCCCACGGGGGTAGAGGTCCTGGAACCCACATAAAATCCTCCAGGGAACAATTCGGCTCTAGAAAAAACAGAGAAAATGCCCTAGCCCATCCCTAGAAAATTTGAAAAGACAAAAACCAAGAGCGAAACGGTAAACTACCCATACCCAAGTCCCAACGATGCCATGCCGAGACAGAAAGATGACCTAGGGACCGAACATAGAAACATATACCCCATATAACCCCATCATGGATAAAATAATCCAAAACAGAACAGACACAGAGACCATGCCAAGTAGATGGACCTATTTCCATAGGAAAACACACGCATGCAGATGTATGGAGCCTCTCTTTCTTACAAACCCCGACAATTCAAAATCCTACAATCCTAATTCCATCAAATAAATAAGTCGTTGCAAGGAGGAGAGAAAGGAATGGCAGATCACATCCCAGTTTACCCACGTAGGGAAAAGACTAGACTACCATGTTGCTTGAATCCACGTCATTCCACAAAGCTCAGCACCACCCTTCCACACTCCTCTACCGTGAACATAACACTTACCAACTTTTCTCAAGAAGAAACTAACCAAATGCCAAAACCAAAACGCAATATCGTTGTCACCTCCCGCGGTAGTATTTACACCATGCATGCACGAATTCACCTTACCATATACCTCAAGCATGTGGAGGGTGGTGGGTTTGTACCCCAAGGGCGTCTTCATTAATTTTGCATAATGGAAATGTTGTCCAACTCGCACCCTAATTGAGGGATCAGTTAAGAGCTCTGGAGGCTCTGTAAACTGTGTCTCATGTCTTACTCAAGGATCTCTTCTAGGGAGTTAAACCTACCTTCCTAGGATTGAGTAGGCCAAGTCAACTCTAATGGGTCTTTTCTATGTGAACAACCCGAATTTGCTAGGAAATTTGTTGCTCTATTTCCATCTCTTCTCACATGGGTAGTGATGACATAGTAAAAATTTTGTAGAAGTTCACCTACCTCCTACACCAATCTAGCAGTTCTCCAATATGGATAAGCTTGTCTCGTTTAGCTCCCTCACTCTACTTTTTAGTAGTGTTATTTACTAATTTGGAGTCTCCTTCCACCACAGTTTCTTATACCCCAATTTAATAGCCGTGAGAAGGCCTTGTCGAACTACTGCAAATTTTGCTTCATTATTACTCGCATACCCACAGTGGTCAGCACATATTAAATGAGCTTTCTCCCTAGAGACTCGAAAGAGCCCTCCAAAATCCGCAGGTCCTAGGTTGACTTTCGAGGCTCCATCAAAGCTCAACTTGATGAACCCCTCTGGAGGTGCAGTGAATTGTTGTGTTGAAGCCACACGGCTTGTTATGAGTTTCCAGGAGTTTGGGGCAATCATTGATGGTGGTGGAGGATTCTAGCCTCTTGGGAAGCAACTTGCCAATCATCTGGTTGTCATTTCTCAGCCAATATTGCTTCCCAGATGTTTTGGATGATCCCCTCCCATACTGCTTCCTGAGATTGTTGGTTATTCTTAAAAATCTCGCGGTTCCTCTCTTTGCATACAACCCAAAGTGTGGAGCCGAGTGCTATCCCCCATTCCCGATTAAGGACCGGGCTTGAGAATATGTATGTCTGCCATAGAATGATGTTTCTCTAATGCTCTGATGGTCTTTGTCCATCCTTCTAAAGAGGTCTTCCACTTAGTGCCACTATTGAACTGCAAAAGTATTGGTATACTTGTCTTAGTTTTAATTATTTTATAAAGAAAATTATAAGAGATAACAATTAATTGGAATGATTATATATTTTAAAAAATGTTTTAGACAAATTAAGAATTAATATTAGTTTATTTTAGGCAAGTTTAATTGGTAATGGTTGTGAAAATGAAGTATCATTTTCAAAGATATTCTAGATTCAAATTCCTCAAGTTTATAAAAAAAAATTCAAATACTAATATTTATCGTGATCAATAACATTACATAAAATAATAATAAAGTAAATAATATTTTTGTTTTAGCATGTAGATTTTCACAGTAACAAAATGTTGATGTGAATTTCTAGAATACTTTGTGATTTTGTTGAGGTATCAGGCATTTCAGCTGAACAATTCACCCATCTTCAAAGACAGTAAGCTCATCATTACCTTATTGTCCTTGAATATGGGTGAAGTGTTCACCTAAAATCTAGGACACCTCAACAAAATCACCCAGTATTCCAAAAAAACACATCAATATTTATTTTAGTAATGACATTAAATGATTATAATTTTTTAAAATATTGTAATAAAAAAATAATATGTATATTCATTTTGAGTTAAACGTAACTGAAATTAATTGAGTTTAGCTTAATTACTTGTGCGGAATAGTTGTTATCCTCCTTACCCAAGTTCAAGTGCACTAAGTTGACATGTTTCCTCTGAAGATCCTTATCCTTCCAGCATGAGTAACTATGTTGTATTGTTAAGTGAGTCTATATATTAAAGGCTCACAACCTCTTTCCTGCATTCAAACACTTAATACTTAAGACTAACATTTTTCCCCAATAATACTTATGAGTCAAAAAAATTCCCAAAAATAAATAAATACAACTAAAAAATAATACAAATAAATAAAATTACATATGAAAAAAAAATCATTTTAATAATAGCATATTGGAAACCAATTTCTGATATGTATTAGGATGTTGTGAAAAGGATTCTCAATAACAAGTTAACTTTACCTATGTTGCTTTACTCATGTTTATTTGAATGTGATTTGTTCCATAATATGTTCAGATGAAAGAAACCTTTGTACCCTTTAAGATAGGAAGAATCTTTAGAATAAAAAATACAATCTTATTTAAAAATATTTAATATAGATTTTTATTATTTTGTCTTATTTATCTCATTATTATTATTAATATTAATATTAATATATCTATCTATATCATATTATATGTTATACGTGATGGATTACCATTTACAATTGAATTAATTTTTTCCGTGGAAAATATTATATTTTTATTTAGATTTTTATATTTTGAAATTAAATTTGTACTAAAAAATAATTATATATATAATAGATTTAAAATTAATATAATTTTTATATTAAAAATATGAAAAGATTAATGTTTTCTAATTGTAAAATTATTTGATAATAAAAATATATTGTTTAAAATATTCCATACAACATTATTAATTCGGATTTCAAAAAAAATAATATGAAAAACTAAATATCAATCAATTATTTCTGGATAATTCATTACAATCCTGCCTAATTATATATCAATATATAATTAATTTTTATCTTGCTAGAAGAGTTTAAGATTTTATATCAATAATTTATATGGTTGATTTTTCTATTATTTTGAAATTTATTTATTTATGTTGTAATGAGTTAATTAAATAAAAGGAAAATATTTTATTGTGTTTGTTTATATTTCCAATTCATATATCATATCTAACTCATTACTATTCATTAAAACGTTAATTCTTTTAGCCACTAAAAAAATAACATAAAAGAATTAATACATGATCAACAACTATTCACATTATTTTTTACATATGTGATTATTTCATCATTATTTTATTTTTTAAAAATAAATATAACTTATCATACAACATTTATTCTTATAAATTTTAGATTTAATATATATAATTTTTTCTCCAACTATTAAATAATGGATACAAGTAATTGAGGTTAGAATAAAAATTTTAACAAAAAAATTGTTAGGGAAATTGTGGAAATTTAGATATGATTTTTATTAAAAATTTGGCAGAAATTTTGAGAAATTTGAACTATAATTATTAGACATAAAAAATTTAGGTACTTAGTGTTTTTTTGATAATGTTGAATCCATTTCCGAAAAATAAAAATTCAAATATATAATAGAAAATAAAAAAATTAAAAAAACATTTAACAAATTTATATAACCCCGGAACAACCGTAAAACTTTATAATGTGTTAAAAATGATAAATTTGATTAAAATAATTTATATTAAAATTAATAAAATATTATAAAACTTCTTGTACTCAACATCTTATTGAAAGATAATAGCCGCGTAAGAAGGTTTTTTCCCAACCACCAATAATAAAAAAATGAAATGAATCTTATGACGAAATGGAAATACATCAAATGGGAATAATGAGGGAATTCAAATATTCTACCCTGTACCACCTACTACACGTGTTACAGATTTCTGATAGCTTTTCTTTACTAAATAAACTATCGATTAAAACATGGAACGGATGTTATGAATAAGCATACATCGGTGGGAAATTCAATTCTCGTTTCCAGACCTTTTCTTTATAGAAAAAACTATCAATTAAGAAATCAAAGTGATATTACAAACGACCATTCAACTTGCTACTAAACACAGCAGAATTAATTTTTCCCGTGTATTTACTTGACTGGTAACACGGTTCAGAAAGCTTCTCCTTAAAAAAAAGATAATAGAATCTTCTAGAGTAGGACAGTCCACCCTGTCTAGTCATCCATTTCTATCCATATCCATGAAGAATAGACTAGCGGCTACGAATATTTCTCTATATTTCTATAATCCATTCGAAATACAATTATGCTGAACGTTTCACATCAACGTCAGCGGTACTTTCTACATATATCTACATTACTATTACGTTCTGCGGAAATCAATGACTACCGGAGTTCTTATTGGACTCACACTATTTCTCTGTCTTTGTTCGTCTTTGGGGTGTTGTTTTCTGCTTGCGTTTTTGGCGAGCCGTCTTAGGTAGCTTCACCTTGACTTAGTTCTTTGTTCTGTGGTTTGGAGACACATTTTTCTTGCTTTAGATTCGTAGATCAAAAGTCTCGCTTCTTCTATTTAAGCTTTTGCTCAATCTTGACAACGTACCGATACGCCGTGTTGAGCAAGGAAATGTTTAGGAACTTCATCTTATCCTATATGTACATGTGTAAACAACCCCGGTACTTGAACACCAAATTCCGCTTAGTGTTCTTGATACCCATCTTCGTGTGAAGAGTATGGAAAGTATTTGTGACATTTCGCATATTTTTGTCCCTTCCTTGTCGTAACATGGTCCACTTTATGTTTTGTCTTCATAGTTCCTGACAGGGTAATATTGTTCCTTGATCGCATCTCAGAAAGAAATCCATGTGGGTGCGGTTGAAAAAAGCGAGGGTTCACTCTCGTCCTTTTGTTCATAGTAGGTTTCCCACCAATCCTTGATATGTAGAGCGGCTTTAAGAAGTGCAAAAGTAATATTTTCCCAATTAGAAAAGTCATGAACTGAAAAATATTTTTCCAATAGATTTAACCATTTATCTACGACATGTGCATCTATCAGGCCTTCGAATATGGGAATATCGAAGTTAACTTGTACCTTAAAAGGAGTGGCGCCTCCAGAGTCGCTGCTGGATGAAGATGCATCGTCTGTGGGTAGTCGTCGAAGGATTTGGGCAAATTTATTCATCATCACGTCCTTCTATCATTCGAGAGCTTCCTTGAGCAACATTTTGAAAGGATCTCCTGCCCCCTCGTCTTTCTTTTATTCCACCATGAGAGGTCGTTGGATTTTGTGAGACTGATATTGCAATGATTAAACCACATCAAGCCCTAACTCCTTATACCCTGACCTCATTGGGGACATGCAAAGAAAAACAGAGAAAGAGAAGGCCCCTTTGATACCACTGATCCGAACTTAAACATGAACACAACAACTTTCATATACAATCATAAACATAGAGATGCAGCAGAAAAACATTTATTTCATTAATAGAAAAATATTGAACTATGCTTACAAATAGAATGGAAATAAGATGGCTCGGGCGATGGTAGCTTATCTCTGAGAAGAGATGTGGTGGCTACATGCCTCTGAAATGTGTTACAATAAGGCTCAAGGGCCTATTTATTACTGGAAAATATGAGAAAGCCCTAAACAACCAAAACCCTAACCCCAAGAGATGTAACACCAAGAGTTTGTGGGCCCCGTTGGGGTTAGTTGAGCAACCAACTTCTTGGAGTTGTAACTCGGTCATATTATCTTCGTTTGGCGCCTACTATACGTTGTTGGAAAGCTCTCTCTGACTACTACAAGTTTCGTTGTAGGCCCATCCCTATGGCAACGGGCCTATCGCGGAACCCAAGAAAACGTTGTTTAGGAGGTCAAAACTGCTCCAGAGGTTCGGAACCCGAAAAAAGGCTAAAAATAGTAAATGTTGAAATGAACAAGGAAACAGATGAAACTGACTAGAAGGTCTAGGTAGAATAGGTGGGTGGCCACCAATATCCACCGGGATCACCAATGGAGATGTTGGCAACTCTTTCTTGCAAATAAGACGCCCGCAACAACACCCACAAGTCCAGTGGCATTGAAGTTGGCCATTCCGATGATCCAAATTTGCAATTGGTTTCTATTGATCAGGTTTAGATTTCTCTACCTTTTAATTAATGAAAATAAAATACTGTAATAATTAATTATATGGCGTTGTAATTGTGAAATCTTCCATTAGCTTAAATCTAAAATAAGTTATATTCATAGTTTAAAATTCTGCACAAGTTGTGCTTTATTTTTCAGTACAATGGAGAAGTCTGACGGTTAGACTACTCGTTTTTGAACTAGTGAAACAAAACATTGTAATTATGAAGTTTATGGCGTGGTTGTTGTGGTTCTAGATTTAGTATTACATCAATTTCTATTGCATTGCATTTTGTAGAAACAAAATTTTGTAAAGAAAGCACAGTTGTTTGATGCCACACTAAATGAGGGCGGTTTGCTTACCACATTTAGCTGTGATGTGTTTCTTCCTTGGAAATGTATTTTTCTGTTTTTAACTTTTGCAATGTATGTTTATAGTTGGATGTATGTTTATTGTCAAATTTATAAGTACCAGAGGGTGGGAAGTTTGAGATATAATTATCATATGTATTAAGTTTAATCTTAAATTAATTAAGTTGAAGGCTTTTTATGGTGACGCTTAGCCTCCCTACACTGTAGCTAGATTACGTGGTAGTCGACGAATCTAGCTAAAGTGCCGTGAGGCAAAGCCTCTGAGATTTGAGCGCCATCATGTCCATGCAAGCATGATATCATGCATTTAGTCAACCCTCACTTCTATGAAATCGAAATAAATGGCTTCCATCCCCAAAATGGAAGTATTCCACGTGTCTACACAATGCTTGGTCACACAAAAAATTGCATAGTTTTTTATAGACGCAGCTTCAGAATCCAAGTGGAAGCATAATATTCTTATAGTTTCTTTCATGAAGTGAGGAAGATTATGAGTTTCATGCCTTCAAATCTAGAAAGCTCGAATTCAAAACAAATGACAAGTGTGTTGCCTCCAAATCTAGAAAACTAGGATATAATTGGTTAGGCAAAAGTTTTAATTTCCACAGTTTCATAGATGACTATTGTAGCCTTGTACCACTCCATAAATTAATGACCATTAAGGTTTTTAAGTTTGAAAACTTCAATATGAAATAATTTCTAAGTTGTATCTTCCACTTGGTTTGAGTGTGAGGTTGGAGGAACATATTGGTTGGACCATTAAGGTACAGAATAAAAGCAACACAGGTTTTGGATAAACTTAGGAAGTCTCAGTGATGTGGAGATCAGTCTCTGCCACTAGGAAATTACAAAAAGACTAGATCACACAAAACCCAAAAAAAATAATCACTTCCTACGAGATCATAGTAATAGATATCTAAAAAAATGTGGAGCTTCCAACCATCAGAGCGCAAGATTTAAAATCCTTCTACCAAGAGATCAAAGAATTTGAAAAAGGGAAAAACAATTCATTGTTTGAGGAAAATATGTTGTACATTAGCTTAATTCATAGGTGCAGTGTAATATTTTAGTAATGGCCAGAAGATCAGATTTACAATGCAACAGGCCATAACGCTTGGTAGTTTATGAATTCCAAGGCTTTTCTATTAAAACTTAACAACTGAAAATAATAAATGTTACTGCTCATTGTTACAAAGTAGAGGAATTTAATCTGATGGAATGAACAAGTAACTAATAATTGTAGATATATGTAGAAAATTTCCTATAATATTTGCACACGCTTAATATATGATTCCATTCCAAATATATATTTGTGTTTATCGTTGGCCTTCAAGGTGGAAAAGTGGGATTTGATGTCGTGCATTACATTCCCGCGACTTGAGAAACCCTTCCACTCATAGGGGGTGTCATGAAATCTCACCATTCGTATAGCTCTCAACCACACTCGCATTCTTCGGCTTTTTTTTCACAAATATGTGAAAATACTAGTTGGTAATAGTTGTGAAAATGAATTATCATCTTCAAAGATATTTCAGATTCAAACTCAAATTTAACAAAAAAAATCAAATACTAATATTGATTGTGATCAATAACACTACATAAAATAATAAAACAATAAATAATATTTTTGTTTTAACATGTAGATTTTCATAGTCAACAAAATGTTGATGCAAATTTCTAGAATACTTTGTGCTTTTGTTGAGGGGTGAGGCGTTTCAAGTGAACACTTCACCCATCTTCAAAGACAGTGAGCTCATCATTAGCTTACTGTCCTTGAATATGAGTGAAGTGTTCACCTGAAATCTAGGACACCTCAGGGAAATCTTCCAGTATTCCAAAAACTGATGCAAGAGCATTCAACTCAAGAAAAATAATTGTACTTTAGTACACATAGGGTTCTTGTCTTTTAAGGAATTTGGTTTCCTAAGGGTTAAATTAATGTAAATATTTAGGCTTTTGAGTGATTTTGATGAGAATAGGAATTAATTAAGTATTTTGAGGCATATTGTAAATGTTCTCGAATGAAGGGGAACATGAGAGAATCAAGAGAGTTAAGAGTTCATAGGGATTGATAGCTTTGGAAATTAATTGTAAAATTTAGATTAGGAGTTAGTTCATGATTTTGTGGATTAGAGAGGATCCTTAGAGATAAGGAAGAGATTTTAGGATTTTGTTGAGAAGTTTAAGGATCTAAACCAAGAATTGGTTGTAGAATCCTTTTGTATAAATGTAAGCCTAAAAGGCATAGTCAAGTTAGTCAAGTTACCATGTTAGTTAGTTAGGGAGTTAGAGTGTGAAGAAGTTAACTGTAAGCCTCTAGAAATATTGTGAAACAGAGGCCATTGATATTGGAAATCAGGTTTGAGAGAAGAAACTGTGTAAATTTTTATTTATAACTACAGAGAATTTGATTCTGAATTGTGTGGTGTGTATTGATTAATGGAGTTATGAATTGTGTGTGAATTAGAAGTTTCTGCATAGTATATATATGTAGGTGAAGTTTGAGCAGAACACAGAGAAGAAGGGGAGTATGTAGGATCGGGGTTTGATCCTTGAATCTGATCAAAGGATCCAAGTGAATTTCAGGAGTGATAGTGATTAAGAGTACACGAATTTAAGCTCAGGATGGAGTTGTGTTGCAGATCAACCAAAAACCAGAAACCCTGAAGTAAGCCTAAAACCACAGAGAACTTTGAGAAACCACGTAAAGATAAAGAAAGTAAAGGCATGAAGAAAGGAAGTAAACGTGCACAGGAGCTGTTGGATCAGCTAGATCAACGGAAGAAATTGTTTGCGATAAGCGGCCATGATTAAGTCATGCAACATAAAGTAAAATAAATGAATGGCGGAGATTAAACCCAAGTGCTTGCGGAAGGTGAATCATGGAAGTTGATCTGGATCATCAGATCAACAAATCCATTAGATCGATGATTATTGTGTGGGAAAAATGCATGAGCGTTAATGCGCAAGAAAAGTAGTTTCGTAGGCAAAAATGGTTTATCGGGTGGAGAAAAAGTGGTAAGTGGTAATTCGGGTTGGTCACCTGATTCCATTAATCAACTAACACATACCACTCGAGTGGAGAGAGAAAACCACTTTATTGGGCGGGTAATCCTTATGCAAGTGGTCTGTCCGATAACGTTGTTAACCATTGGATCAAATGGGTTTTTGATCAACAGTGGAGGATCACCGATTAGGTTTGTTGATTGGGTGAACTAACAACCATCGGATTGCATGGTAAGATTAACGACAGAGATTGAAGCCGATAACGCTTGGGCCTGAGCGGACCCAAAACGTTTATGGACTGGAGTGAAGTTTATTTGAGTTTTAGAGGGTGAATGAAATATGATGCGACAACCGTTGATCTAAGGTTTTGAAATCGACGGTGGAAGATTCAACTGATAAAGCTGAGCCTCGGAAAATGTGGCAAGGTCGTGGATTGGCGGAAAGGTAAGGTTTACGTGTGCTTTGTAGAATATTTCTATTATATAAGAATTATAATGGAAATAAAGAGGATAAAGGAATTAAATGTACTTTGGGTTAAGTCAGGTTTAACCAAATTCGGAGACCATGGTATGGACTTGGTTAATATGCATGAGTTATAGATTAACTAAAGTTTATGAGCGTTGAATAAGATTCCGCTGGAAGGGTTAATTAAGGTTCAGACTATTGAATAGTCAATGAAATGTTTCCGCATAAAACTTAATTAAGAAGCCTTAAACCTTGAGTTAAGAAGGTTTTCACCATGGATCAGGTGATTAAGGCCTAGGACCAGTGACATGCAATTTTATTTGCATAGTGTGGGTATTGTTGGCTTTGCCCGTCATCATTTGGTATCAGAGTAGAATAAAGAAATGTTGCGTAAATGGTTTTTAAGAAATTTAGAACAAAGTTATGTTTTAAGATGTGTATGAAGGCAAGAGGACATCAGATTTTAATCTGACAAGCAGTAGGCACACAGAGAATGTGTAGCAGAACTTGTAGATGCAAGAAACAGAGAACAATCCATTCAAAGTGCAGGAGAATGGTAGAACAAAAACATGCAGAGATCTTGGAGGTAACAGCATAAGAAGGTGAGAAGATTGCAACAACCTAGAGCAAGGAGTGCTCAATTGGTTCCAGAGGAAAGAACCAGAGAGATGCCAAAAGGCTGAGCTCAGAGGAAAGAAGCTTGGTGAGGTATATGTAGCAAGAAGGATACTTGTTACTGCAGAGGTATTTTTGCAACTCAGAAAGGCAATTCCACAAAGGATGTGGGTAGAATTGCTAAGGGATAAAAGAAGTTGGTAAAAGTTTTTGAATGAAAGAAGAATGTGGCAGAGCCTTAAGGAATTCTGACAGAGGTTGGATAAAGAGGGCAGTTGTGTTCTTAAAAGGTGAAGATGAGTTGAATCCTAGAAGGAGGAGAGAGAAGTGCTCAACGATTTTCTAGAGACGGAGAACCAAGTGCTTTCCAAAAGACCAAGTACAGAGGAAAGCTTGGTGAGGCAAGTGGCAACAAGTAGCACTTTTTGTTGCAGAGGCTTTAATGCAGCTCATAGTGAGTGAGTGAGTGAAGAACTCATAGAGATGGAGGAGAAAATGACTACTAATAGTCATAACAGAGGTTATGAGGAAGACCACAGTAGAAGAAAAGTGAAGAAAGAGAATGCCAAGGTAAAAAGAGGATTAGTCAAGAGGAAATTGACAAAGAGATTGTTGAGTTAAAAGAAAAACTCAATGTATTGAGGATGATATTTGAGGAATGCCAAAGACTAGGTTGGGTCTTGAAGAAAAAGCCAGTGAAGTGGCATAAGTTACAGAGAAGACTACAACAGAGGCAATTAAAGGGTTTGGTGGAAGAACTCAGAAAAGCTGAGTTGGAAATGGAAGTTTCCATTTGTGAAGTAGAATAGGGTGAAGTTCTAGGTGAAGATCAAGACTTGAAGTCTGAAACTTCAAGTGAGACCGAAGGGTCACATGATTTTAAATCTAATAATTTGTGTATGTTTTTAGGTGGAACATGTGAAGAAGGACAATTTGCTGATATTGACATAAATGAGGAAGAAGAAAGGCAGAATCTAAATTCTGTTATGAAAGAACATGAGATAGATAGGTCTCATTTAAATACCTGTACACAGTTGGGAAAAGGTTTTACTTTTCAACATATTGCAAAGACTGAAAGTAGAGGAAGTTGGACTCATGAGGATGGCCAAAAGCAAGAAGAAGTAGAGAAGGATATCAAGTAATCAAGTGAAGGACTTGATGAGATTGAAGAGAAGACCATTGAAATATTTCTGAGTCATGTAAAAGGACTTGGAATAGCAGGAGGAATTGGTGTTTGAATCATCAAATGTGATCATGAGGTCTTGTGGTTTTACAACTGACAAGTTGTGTGTGAATGCAATTATTGTAGAAGACAAACCATCTTATGGAACTACCTTGAATGAAGCTGAAAGTTTCCAAGAAAAGTATGATGATGATTGTATTTCAAATGAAGATCAAGTTGAGTTATTATAGTAGAAGGAGTTCATAAATTCCTTGCTTAGTGGAGGAAATATCTTCAGTAGAGATGAGATAGTTATGTCTTATGATAAGAAATTTGTTATTGGTAAGAACAACGGGGAATTGATTTTCTTAAATGGCCAAAGGGAGAGTGATGGACATATATCTAAAACGATCACAAAGATGGAGGATCAAAATTTTATTCTAATCAAGAATGAAGAAGTAGTGTTAACAACAAGTTATACTTGTGACAAAGAAGAATATAGTAAGGATTGTACAGAGCTTTTAGGAAAAATTCCAAGTGAGATGGAAAATTTATGGCATGAGTTAAGTCTTTTGGAGAAAATGTTAGAAAACCAAAAAGTAAGTGTTCAGGTTGGAAAATCAGAACTGAATGAGAATGAATAAGTTCACTACAGTGGACAAGGACAGGAAGACATCATTGAAACAAATGGTGTGGAGGAGAGACTAGCTGACAGTCTCGTGAATTCTTTTCAGAATTCAAATTAGCATATTGATGTACTGATAGAGGAGGAAGAATTAGAACAACAAGATGAATTGTTGCCAAAGGAAGAAAAGGCACATAAGCCTTATGAATTTTATTTTAACAATTTTTTTATGATTACAGGTTTTTTTGTAGACAAAGATCATAAATTAGATGTTGCAAGGGAAGATATCTTCAAGGATATTCAAGAAGCTTGGGTGGAAGAAATATCTACAGTAGTACCTAGAGAACTATCAAGAGTAATAGCAGAAGCTGAAGTAGAAAAGGCTGAGGAAAGTAATGAGTAGTTTGAATATGAATTGATAATGTGCAATGAGATGCAGAATGTGAAGGTGCCGAAGTTAGTGGATAGCAAAAATGACCTGAAGCAGATAGAAAGAGATAACAGAAAATGGAAGAGTGTGGACCAGCCCAAGGATATGCTGGAAATGGAGATTGAAGAACTATGGCAGTTGATGACGAAACATTCCAGTCTAAGGAAAATGACAACAGGAAGTGTGATCAATTAGAATTTGAAACTGGTTGAAGAGAGGAAAATGAATCAGAAGACGACAGATATACAACAACAACAAAGGTGCAAGGCATTTGGGTAGTTACAAACTAAAGTTTGGGACCTTGGAGGTTTTTTATCAACATATGAAGACACATGATCAGGATATCATGAATGTTTTCTACCTTGGGAGTCTGATGCAAGAGCATTCAGCTCAAGAAAAATCATTGTACTTTAGTAGACATAGGGGGTCTTGTATTTTAAGGAAGTTGGTTTCCTAGGTGGTTTCCTAAGTGTTAAATTGATGTAATTATTTAGGCTTTTGAGTGATTTTAACGAGAATAGGAATTAATTAAGTATTGTGAGGCATATTGTCAATATTCTCGAATGAAGGGGAACATAAGAGAATTAGGAGAGTTGAGAGTTCATAGGGATTGATAGCTTTGGAAATTAATCGTAAAACTTAGATTAAGAGTTAGTTCATGATTTTGTGGCTTAGAGAGGATTCTTAGAGATAAGGAAGAGATTTTAGGATTTTGTTGAGAAGTTTATGGATCTAAACCAGGAATTGGTTGTAGAATCCTTTTGTATAAATGTAAGCATAAAAGGCATAGTCAAGTTAGTCAAGTTAGTTGGTTGGTTAGTTAGGGAGTTAGAGTGTGAAGATGTTGACTGTAAGCCTATGGGCAGATTGTGAAACAAAGGCCACTGATATTGGAAATTATACTTGAGAGAAGAAACTGTGTAAATATTTATTTATCAATACAAAGAATTCGATTCTAAATTGTGTGGTGTGTATTGATTAATGAAGTTATGAATTGTGTGAATTAAAAGTTTCTGCATAGTATATATATGCAGGTGAAGGCTGAGCAGAACATAGAGAAGAAGGGGAGTATGTAGGATCGGGGTTTGATCCTTGAATCTGATCAAAGGATCCAAGTGAAGTTCAGGAGTGATAGTGATTAAGAGTACACGGATTTAAGCTCAGGATGGAGTTGTGTTGCAGAACAACCAAAAACGAGAAACCCTGAAGTAAGCCTAAAACCACAGAGAACTTTGAGAAACCACATAAAGATGAAGAAAGTAAAGGCACGAAGGAAGGAAGTAAACGTGCACTGGAGCTGTTGGATCAGCTAGATCAACGGACGAAATTGTTAGCGATAAGCGGCCAGTGTTAAGTCACGCAACATAAAGTAAAATAAATGAACATCGAAGATTAAACCCAAGTGCTTGAAGAAGGTGAATCATGGAAGTTGATCTGGATCATCAGATCAACAAATCCATTAGATCGATGATTATCATGTGGGAAAAATGCATGATCGTTAATGCACGAGAAAAGTAGCTTCATAGGCAGAAATGGTTTATCGGGTGGAGAAAAAGTGGTAAGTGGTAAGTCGGGTTGGTCCCCTGATTCCATTAATCAACTGACACGTAGCACTCAGGTGGAGAGAGAAAGCCACTTTATTGGGCGAGTAATCCTTATGAGTGGTCCGTCCGATGACGTTGTTAACTGTTGGATCACATGGGTTTTTTATCAATGGTGGAGGATCACCGATTAGGTTTGTTGATCGGGTGAACCAACAACCGTCGGATTGAATGGTAAGACCAACGGTAGAGATTGAAGCTGATAAGGCTTGGGCCTGAGCGGACCCGAAAAGTTTATGGACTAGAGTGAAGTTTATTTGAGTTCCAGAGCGTGAATGAAATACGATGCGACAGTCGTTGATCTGATGTTGTGAAATCGACGGTGGAAGATTGAACTGATAAAGCTGAGCCTCAGAAAATGTGCCAAGGTCGTGGATTGGCGGAAAGGTAAGGTTTACGTGTGCTTTGTCGAATATTTCTATTATATAAGAATTATAATGGAAATAAAGCGGATAAAGGAATTAAATGTACTTTGGGTTAAGTCGGGTTTAACCAAAGTAGGAGACAATGGCATGGACTTGGTTAATATGCACAGGTTATAGATTAACTAAAGTTTATGAGAGTTGAATAAGATTCCACTGGAAGGGTTAATTAAGGTTCAGACTATTGAATAGTCAATGAAATGTTTCCACATAAAACTTAATTAAGAAGCCTTAAACCTTGGGTTAAGAAGGTTTTCACCATGGATCAGGTGATTAAGGCCTAGGACCAGTGACATGCAATTTTATTTGCATAATGTGGGTATTTTTGGCTTTTCCCGTTGAGGGGTGAGGCGTTTCAGGTGAACACTTCACCCATCTTAAAAGACAGTAATCTCATCATTAACTTATTATCCTTGAATATGAGTGAAGTGTTCACCTGAAATCTAGGACACCTCAGGGAAATCATAGAGTATTCCAAAAACTCACATCAATATTTATTTTAGTAATAACATTAAATGATTGTAATTTTTTAAAATAATATCATAAAAAATAATATTTATATTCATTTTGAGTTAAACGTAACTGAAATTAATCGAGTTTAGCTTAATTAGTTGTGTGGAATAGTTTTTATCCTCCTTACCCAAGTTTAAGTGCCCTGAGTTGACATGTTTCCTCTCAAGATCCTTATCCTTCAAATATGAGTAAACATGTTGTATCGTTAAGTGAGTCTATACTAAATACTAACAACATTTCTCTTTTCCTTCAAATTGAGAGAAAAACAAACTTTTCGCCCCAAAGCAATACCTTATTCCAAAATAAAAATACAACTAAAAAATAATACAAATCTAATTAAAAAATAAGATCACATACATTATTAGTCCCTGCCTGGGACTAATAGCGATCGATCTATCATTGACCTACCGTTACTTGATACTTTGACCGGTTGTTTTTCAGTGTTTTCACATTTTAACCTAAGTTTGATGCTCCCAATTTCATTCAACAAAATTTTACCCAAAGTTTTTGGTTCGGCAAACGATTGAGGTCTTATTGTAGCCTTCATGTTGCCCGATGCAAAAATATTGAGGCAATCTCATCTTATCCAAAGTATGCTGTGGTAGGCTGTGGAGGCAATGTTTGCAATATCATGTTATCCTAAGTTCTTTCTGGGGCCTGTTCCACGTTAAGCCAGCACCTAATTTAGACATTTTTTCATAGAGATATTTTCATGTTGACCACCTGTCAGCGTATGGAACACTGTCAAAGCTTATATCACAAGCAGAGAACCCTGCGAGGAGCCTTTCAGCTCTGTGTACTCTTTCCTAACTCTGGTCAGTTCTTTTGATCTACACCGAAGCCATCAACATGACATCTCGCGAGAGACCACCTTCTGGTTACATAGCTTCAACCCCAGAAGATGTGCCAGGGAAGCCACGCACCGTGGGATCCCACCTGATAGATGCATGTGCCCAGATGCTTTAGAGCTTCACCCCTATGAAGCAGTTTCAACAGGTATTTGATTTCTTCATCTTTCTTCTTTTAATTTCCTGAAGTGTTATCAGAGAATTTGGTTATGCTTCTTCAAAATTGTTTTCATTATAAAAATGATTACAAGTAATCAGTAACAAAAAAATAAATTTCCCTAATCAAATTTCTAGAATGCTAACCTGCTGCAGTGCTGCCGGAAATTAATGATAAATCACCTCTGTGGAAGCGGCATGCAGAAGACTGGTACTAATATTCTGATGGTCATTCAACATGCTCTCCTTGAGCTAAAGGTGAGTGGCGTCAATGCATTTTGTATAATTTTCAACTGATGCGTCCCATTTTTTTTCTCTGAGTCATTATCGGAATTCAAAGTGCCTCCATCCATGAAGTTATCATAGCAAACCCAAGTGATAATGGAGATTTTATAGCGATATTAAATTCTCTGCCTATCCACATTACCATTAAAGTTATTCTTTGATAACATTAAATTTGTAAACAAAGTATAACGGAGATTTTATAGCGATATAAACATTTTAGAAAGTTTTTAATATTATATTTGATCTTAATGTTCATTTACATTATTTAATAAATATTTGTTCTTAAAATTACCATAAATTTGAAATGGTGGTAAATACTTTATTTTAATATTTATAGTAAATTTATTAATGTAAATCGGATTTTAAAACAACAAAATACAAAAGTGATGGAATCTTATGCGGTGGAAACATAGTTTTCTTCCCATACCCGTATTTGGAATCATTTGAAGATCTAGTGAGAATATCAGAGGAACCATATAGACGTCAGGCTAAAGTAAAGGATTTTAATTAAAAAAATTACAACTGACCGAATACAAAGCATTGATGCAGAAGATCGTAGAATACCACATTTCCAAATAAGAAACGCTACAATTTTTTCCTTTTGCAACAATGCTCTCAGCTAAATGTTGTCGTTTTATTCACACTTTCAGTTAAAACCCTAATCAAATTGCTATTTACAGTTCATACCTTCTGTTGTTTAATATTTATACTTTACGTTTTGAAAGACTATGGTTATTTATAATTCATAGAGCTAAATGATATTTTTATACAGATGCCGCAGATTTTATATAAGGAACACCTAGTGTTTTTTCTCAAGCCAGGTGTTCTTTTCTATGACTAAAATAAAATATACTGTTGATAAGATACGTCTTGCTTCGACCACCATACCAGATCTATTTTAACCTGTCAACTAAAATAAAATGAACTATTCATAAGATACGTGTTGCTACGCCAGTACTATTTTCTTGCTACCATGAATCCAAACAAATAGAGAATAAAAGGCTAAGATGAACACCATACCTGAGATTGAAATAGGTCATAGGATGCCCTGCTACTTGCTCGCTTGATGACTGATAGAAGCAAATAACAAATTCAATTTCATTTGTATTTTAACCCTGAATTAAACCAAGCATTTGCCACTAATGAAATCAATAGGACAAGTGGATATAGAAACCTTCTCTCCGCAGACGGCTTCTACAACAATTCGTGTCTGATCCTGCCGAGTGGTGAACTTGGAGAATTTCCTAATCAGGTAAACCCCTCCAGCCACACATAATACCTTAAGCACTGCATTTATAACCCTGCTTCCGCTTCCACTTCCACTTCCACTTCCAGCTTTGTTATTATTATCCATATAAGCAGGCGCTCCACTGCAGCTGCTCGTTTCATCCTCCTACAAACAAATTACATCAACCATCTTGTACTGTGTTGCCTTCAGAGAGATTGATTCAATCATTTGTTTGCCACACTAGATTGTGTCGCGTGCTAGAGGATTTAGTGCCCAACATTGCTAGCGTGTTTGGAAGAGGGCCGAACCCACAGGTTCTTGTATTTAGCAATTTAAATTAACATCCAGAAACTTGAGAACCCAACCAGGTTCGAACCTGCGAACTCACATAGCCAAAGCCAAAGCCGAAATGGAAGAGGGCCCAACCCAGTTCGAACCAGTGACCTCTTGATCTGCAGTCAAATGTCAATCAACTGTGGCCAACATGCTGAGATAAGAAGGATGGTCAAATGTCATTTACAAAAGAAGAAAAGGGGACACGTGTCTTGCATGCAAGCCTGGGAGTCCACAACACGCCAGCCGCTCGACTAACAGGAGAGGACACACACATACGTTAAGAAATTAGGAAGAGTTTATGAGGTTATGAAATAGCAATGATGTGACAGGTGGGTTGCATGCACTCCCCAAATGCTTGCCCCACGTCCTTTCCTACGCTCGGTGTCTTTATATCTGTAATAAATGACGTATATAATGGAGGTTGATATAAAAAAACTATTCTTAATATAAGAGTTAGTAATTTTATTTCTTTCTGATTTTTACATCATATCTGATTCCTGAAATAAATAATTATAAAAACCAAATATACCATTTTTTATGATCTCGGTTAGTTAATAATTGATTATTTTCCTAAATAAGCATAATTTTTATCATATATTAGGTCATATTGAATATAGAATAGTTTTTTCTAATTTTAAATAAAGTTTTTAGGTCATATTGAATATAGAATAGTTTTCGTTTTAATTGCAAATGAAAATTTAAAATAAATAGAATGTCATATTTTTCTTCTTCTGAAAATAACTGCTTTCAATCCATTATTATAAAAAAATTACATATCTAAATACAAAGAAATTATTATAAAAAAATTACATATATAAATACAAAGAAATTTAACCGTTTCTAAAATATTCAAAACCTAAAATCGAGTGTATTAAAAAATAATCACTGTTATCGAATTTACATTAACATAAATTTAAAATTCCAACCTTCTTCGAGTAATCGTCACTGTCATCGTCCCATCTTGGATGAAACGAAAAGTCCTGCATGATATCATTCAACTATTCACTTATTAGATTTGCCTATTTGATACTTGGTGTAACTATCGTTAAAGAAGCAAAACAATCCATAGCGCCTGTAAAATATTATCCAAGAATTTTTCAAACACCGTTATGATAGTATGATCGTCCTGCGCACAGCACCCACATGAATTGATGTCAGCTAGCTTCTTTGCTGAAAGCACAAGAAATGGTGCACAAATCAAAAAAGGGCTTCATTCATTTATGAAGGAGGCCATTCACTTACGACAGGGACTACCGGCTACATGCAGCACTTGTTTTCAATATTATCATATTTAAACCAATTTGAAATATACCTGATAATGTTGTGAAAAGAATTCTCAAAATTAGTTTTACCTATGTTCATTTGAATCTTAACTTTACCAATGCTTATTTGAATGTGATTTTATCCATAATATTTCTGCATTAAAGAAACCTTTAATTTGAAATATACATGATGATGTTATGAAAAGAATTCTCAAAATTAGTTTTACATATCTTTATTTGAATGTTAACTTTACCCATATTTATTTGAATGTGATTTTTTCCATAATATTTTCACATTAAAGAAACCTTTAAGATAGAATATTGAGCATAAAATATAAGATTTTATTTAAAAATATTCAATATTTTTATATAGAATTTATAATAATAATTATTTATTTATTATATATATATATATATATTATATATATATATATATATATATATATATATATATATGGTTCACCATTTAGAATTGAATTGTTTTATCTTATATTTTTTATTTTTTAATTCAAATTATGAGAACTGATTAAATTTTGTGAAGGATATATTTTTATTTAATTTTTTATGTTTTAAAACAAATTTTTATTGAATTGATTTATTTTGTATTTTTAATTTTTTTAACTCTAAGTATGAAAAGTTATTAAATTAATTTTTATTAGTGTCAGTATCTTCATCCCTCCATTAGTAATCAAAATTCTCTTGTTGCATTGCATTTTAGGTGTCTCATCTAATCAGCTGCATTCCATTAGGATCATGGATCATCTGATGGCAGTGGCATTTTATAAATTTTTCCCTCATGATCTTTACCTGCTGGGCCATTTTCAGGTCATTTACAGTGATTTTTGTCTTTACATCTGCAAAAGGTCATTTTTAGGGTTTTAGGTCTCATTAGGTTTAGGGTTTGTCCTTGAGGTCTTGTAAAAGCTCAATAATGGTCAGCAGGTGCATGAGGAAGTCAAATAAAGTCTCAGCAGCAAAAATTTCAATAATCACATGCTCAGTGATTGATTTTTCCTCAAAACCCTATTTTGAGGAAAAACAGAGTTTTTTTTATGTTTTATGTATAAAATTTTATGTAATTTCACTTTTCCTATATGTAATAATTTCGAGATGTGGCCCTGGTCACTTTGCCAAGCTCCTGCATTCCAGCCCTTGCAAAAGAGTCAAAAAGTCAAAGCATTTAGTCCATCAAAGGCAAAAAACAGTAAAAATGCCAAAACAGAGTTTTAAATCATAAGTGAAAGGCAAACATTACAAAGTGGGTTTTTATAAGTGGAAAATTAAAATCCTTTGTATATAAAGTCTTTGTCATGTTGAAGAAGTTCATTTGTGTCCAAAGACTGAAAGAGAACAAAATTCAAGTCATTTTTGATCCGAAGGAGTGAATTTGTAGCCAAACCTTGAAAATTTCGAGGCACAGTGCACCTGCATCAAGGTGTAGTGCACTCGGCTAGCACGACGCATACAGTGTAGGTTTTACATTGAAATTGTAACTGGCGCGATACACCAGTGAGGTGTGGCGCTCCTATTAGTGGGCGTGACACACTTACCTCCAAAGCCCGAACTCATTCAAATTGCCTCCTCGAAGCTTCAAACTTGCAAATTCTTCATTCCACAAGTAAGTTAACATCTCCATATTGCCATTACAAGGGTTTTCATCAGTTTTCATGTTGTTTCAATAGGTTAAAAACAAAACCCTAGTTCCTTGCACAGTTGTATTAAGAAAGCTTCCTAAGGTTTGCAAAGTTACAGTTTTTGCTGTTAAATTCCCATCCTACTATTTTCACATCCCCTCACTACAATTTCATTCACCTCTTTTCTCCTTCCCTCTTTCGCTTACCCCTACATATTTCCCCTATCCCCAAAATTGAAAAACCTAATCCCTAACCTCACTTCTCCCAAATCCTAATTAACATCCTTAATCCCTAAATATCATTCCCCAAACCCTGTCATTCCCAGAAACCCTACAAGCAACATTCCAACCTCTTCATACTCATCTAAGAAACATCAAACAATGGAAAACTTGGAGTCAGATTCATCTTATGACAGAAATAAGGAAAAAGTAAGTGACTCCTCCAAAGAAATTCATGCACCAAGGAGACCTCACAAGGGAGGAAAATATATCTGAGAGGAGCCCACTACACTTACTGAGTTGTTGGCTTTCCCAATTGCTGTAGCATGCCTCAAACATCAATCCTATTATCAATTTTGTGAGATGGTGGAAAGAGTCAAATACCATCATGAGCTAGCTAGATTGTTTGTCCTCCATCTTCACAACAGCCAGGACAATTTGGTAGGTGTTACATTCACTTTGACACCAGAATCTCTAGCTGAAGCAACAGGTATTTCGAATGTGGGTGAACAGTGGAACAAGAGACAGCTGGTGGACAGAGAACATTATGAGCCTTATATCAAGGCTGGCTTTCAGAGGCAAATTAGTATATTTTTCCCTTTTAGGTATCTTTAGGATACATATGCTCCATTGATGAAGCTCATAATCAAATATTTCAACTGTGAAGGCAGATTTTCTCGCCTCTATGCCTACCACATCAAATTATTAATGCATTTCACTAGGGTGAGGATGATGAACCTCTTATATTTCATATGCCGGGATATTGAGAAAATGACCACATTGATGCAAAGGAAACCTCCTCATCAACAGTATAACAACATCTATCACTTTGCATTGATCAAGATTGTGGTTTTGCATCAGCTTAGTTTACTAAATGTTTCATGGGAGGATTTCTTTTCACATGAGGTCTTCACAGGCTCTCAAGTACCCCCACCAGTTTTTCATGAGGTAGGAGAGCCTTCACATTAGCAAGAGATGCATGAGACTCAAACCACCAGTGTGCCAGTGTTTGTCACTTATCAAAAGGGCACAAGGATATTGTTTGCAGCAGCAAAACGAGTACTATCTCCACCCAGGGTGGAAGGGGTCTCATTTCCTTCAACAACAAAGAAGGTACATGACAAGGGTAAGTAGTCATTACATGATGAGGGGCCTCCAAAAGTTCAAGAGAGAGATTTCATTCTCATTCAAGATGATGACACTGATTTAGGCTCCCAAAGCTTAAAGCTCAAGGAGATCATTCAGGAACAACAAGTTGACATTCATGACTTCTCTCTCAACCTGGAAAGAGCCAAGTGGATAATCAACTATCTTGAGCAGACGAAAAAATTGTTAGAGGATCAAAAAACCATCATGGAGCTCCAAAACATAAGAGAAAACCGACAAGATACCAAGAGGAGGAAAGTCAACTTGACACCATTTGAACAAGAAATTGATGTTGATTGTGAATATTGGCTTGAGAGGGTAAACATGCACTTGGAAAAGATGCTCAAGAATACCAACAAAGACAAAAAATATGTTGAGGCACATGGCCTATCACTATTTGGCGAGAAACAAAGTTTGCAAAGCGAGAATTAGAACTTTGATGCCAAGTTGAGGAAAGTTTTGAGGAAGAAGAAAGAGAAAGACAAGCTCAAGATTTTGGCTGAGGCTTCCTTAGCCCAACATAGCACTTGATGCAGGACAGTTAGTCCAACTTTCAAGAAATTTGGGATACTTTTTTCCAATTTTGAATTTTTGGATCAAAACACAGGTTTTTCTTCTTGATGCGCCACGCCATCTGGTGCATGCTTTTTCTAGGGACCTCCTTTGGAGGAAAAATTAGCATTGTTGTATTCCTTATGAAAAAATATGAATGCCCACAAATGGCCCAGAAATTTTGTCACGTTTTGAGCTTCCAAAAGGGTCAAAAACACCTCAAAAATGCCCTTTCTACCTCTTTTTGGCCACATAGGAAGCAGTGTTGGGAGAACTCACGTTTGGAGGGGCAAATGGACTCCAAATTTAGAAATTCTACTTGTTCTAGAAATTAGACAAACATACCTTTCTAGCAAGCCCTCTGGGAGAAAATTTGGTGCACAGGAAGGCCTCCAAAATCTGCTGCAAAAAGGCGTTATGCACAGGGACAATGGCGCGGTGCACAAGATGGAAAATTGTCACTTTTACCAAAAAACTCTATTTTTTTGCCTAGTTTTTTCTCAGTTTGACTTTTCTCTCTCTCATAGTCAAACTCATGATGTAATTTGATGCAACTTGATGGAATTTGATGTAAATATGCTAAAATTTCACTCATGGGGGTAGATACATCATGAAAAGGTAGTTTTGAATTGAATGAATCGGTTTCCTAGGTTTTAGAGGCAAGTTGTTCCACTGCCTACTTTTCAGTTTTTAGTTTAGATCTTGTTGGAACAAATTTTAAACTCATGAATTCGACCCCTAAAGCCTAGCATGAGTTGTTTTATGTCTATATCTAGTACTTTTTCAGTCATTTGTCAAGGTTGGACTCTTGTGAATGCTTTGAGCATCATTGTACATTCATCTCTACAGTTTGGCAAAGGAATAGACTAGGGTTTGGAGAACTTTATGGGATTATTATGGCAACTTGATTTGGTATTATTTTTCCTTCTGTAATGCAAGTTTACATGTTTTTATGTATGTCATCATCTCTTTCTATTCAGCTTAACTAAATGAATCAAGGATAAATGTAGAATTCATTGATGTTGCAGTGCTCTACCTAGGGTTTGTTTAGTTATTAATGTTTTCAACTATTTGAAGAGGATCCCTGAGACTTTCATACCCTCTCCAACTCCTCACCAGTCTTCAGACACTCCATCTCACTTATTTCAAAGCACCAAACCATTTTCCTACCTCGCCCCACAGAAACCTCTGCAAGACTGTGTCCATTCCCCGGACCCAAATCTGCCTTTCACATTTGAGCCAGAAAACCAACATTAAATTCAATCAAATTCCTCTGAGAATATACCTAGCCTAAAATTAGTCTTTACATCAGTCATCTCAAACCTCGTTGATCATATTTTCCTGACATTGATAGGGAGAGAGTCCTCTCCCGACCTAGTAGGTCTAGCTACCAGGTTAAGCGTGGTTTGATGTTACTCTAGATCCTACCTTTCTCAGTCTGAGGTAGATTTAGGCCCTAAAATAGTGGCGACCATACTGGGGAAGAAAATCTTATTTGTTTATTAGTGTTCTTGCTTTATAAACTACATATGGAGCTTGAAGTTATGCCAGGAAGCCTTCGAAATGCACATTACTTTGTGAGTGCATAAGCAGATAAAAGCACCTTCAGTCAATCTCCGGTCTAGTCTTATAAGTTGAACATCTGACTGGAAAATTGCCCTAGTACATGTATCAAGTTAGATCTAATTGTTGATGGTGGACAACGATCAGACACAGGAATGCTGAAATCATTCACCTGGTCACTCCAATGTCGAAAAATCCCAAGGTGCAAAATTTTTATGGCAACTCTACTCTTCAAGAATCAGTAGCCTGAAGAATTTCTTGGTCAACTCATTGTTATCAAAATGGATTTGCTTGCTCGACGGTATGCTCCCATGAGCCGAGATCACATTCCAGGTTTCCCAAATCAAATTCCTAAGGTAGATTGGCAAAGGAATTTTCCTATGTTTAAAGATGATAATAGCAATGATGTTGCTTTACATCTAGTTAGATTTCACATACATATTCGCAAGTTGAAGGTTGATTTTCCTGAAGATTGCTTGATGAAGATATTCATGGCCACTCTAGAAGGTGAAGCCCGACCTTGGTATGAAAGTTTACCGCCTGCTTGTATTTACTGTTTAAAGTATTTTCATACCATGTTCTTTGAAAGGTATAAAGAATCTTATCCATCCTTACATTTAGTTCAGAACTGTTGCAGACATGCTTATTATTTTATTAAAAGTCTTGAGAAAGTTTATGAAGATGATGACTTCATGGATGATGAGATCATGGAAGCCCTGTATGAAAATCCATTTCAGCAGCATAAAGAGGTTACTTATCAAGATGCGCAAGAAAATTTGCAGCTGGATCAAGATCTTAGCACAATGGAAAATGATGAAGGAGAAGGTTTTATTTCAGATATGTCCATAGAAGAAGATAGTATGCAGGGAAGTCAAGTTTTGAAATTGCCAAGTCGGCTGTTTCAGATCTAGATTCAGATTGTGATGATCAAGAGTACCTTGTGCTGAATCCCATGAAGGAGAGCTCTATTGTTGAGATCATTTGGAAAGAAGAAGATAGATTTATTGACCCAAGTGTTCTCATTTCATTAGAACAAAGCCTTCATGAGGAGGTAATCCAGTCATTTTTTGAAAAGAAAGAAGATATCTTTGTTCAAGTAAGTGAAAAATCTTCTTTCGATAACTCAGTGGTAAATGATATTTTGATTTCCATTTCATATGACGATGATCAACAATGTTTTCAAATTTCAGAAGACCAGGGAATTAAGGACTGTCATTTAGGTTTTTGATGTTTCGAAATGTTATTTCAAGAAGACAATATTCACTTGAGCAAAACAAAACAGAAAGTATTTTCTGTCTGAAGAGGGATAGATCGACTCCTAAAAGGTCAACTAATGCAGGTCTGCAGTGTGCACCTGGTCAAGAAGATGTTGGTGAAGCTTCTTCCACTTTTGAAAATGATGATAGTCTTGAAATTAGCTTTATAGATCAGCGAGCAGATAATATTTTCTTTCATGAAGGTGATAAGGCTATCATGTTTGACAATCTTGAAGAATTTTTTCTGTTTAAGAATGACCTAGACCATGATATTGATGAGTATGAGCTTGAGAGAGATAGTATGTTAGAATTTTAGTCAGAGTTTCTCATGGTCGAGGAATTTACAGCTAACACTCAGATGGCAGAAGCTTATACCTCTCTATGCCTTCCTATCACTCGGCAATCAGTTTTTCTTTCAGATCACAATTACGGGAGTACTTGTATTTTTTCTGCTAGAGCTCAAGACAAACTAGTGGTTCAGGATTTTCAAGATCCCTTCAGCATTCTTTTGCAAGCATTAGAGAAGATGAATGTTGCCTGGTTTGTTATCATAAGCCTTTGTTTCAGTTGTTATTATGAGTTGCCTACATGTACATCGTTCTATCCACTCAGGGAAAGTGAGAGTAGGATTTTAGTAAGTAGCCATCTGCTGGATTGGTTACATTGGAAGGCCCACTTCACATGATTGTACATATTTCATCAGTAGGTAGGTGGTTGTCATACTAATTTGAAACCCTCAAATCTCGATGGTCTGCTACCATTAAAAATCTTTGTAAGTAGTTGTTTTAGTTAAGTAAGTCTTGAGTCAATTTTTGTTTTCATCAGTTTCGAGCTAGTTCCAGCTTTTGAATGTCTAGTTTCAGCTCTTGAGTGTCTTGTTTCCATTTTGAGTTAGTATTAGTTCCTACTCATTTCAGATTGTGAGTCTTGAGTCTTGAGTTTTGATTTTTTTCTTGAATTTATTGACTCCAAAGCCTAATGGAGGAAGGCACTTCCTACTTTCCCAGAGATCTATAGTTCTTGGTACCTCCAAGGAGCTACCATCCCCATTGGAGCCAATTTTAGTGTCGGTATCTTCATCCCTCCATCAGTGATCAAACTTCTCTTGTTGCAGTGCATTTTAGGTGTCTAATCTGATCAGTTGCATTCCATTAGGATCATGGATCATCTAACGGCAGTGGCATTTTATAAAATTTTCACTCATGATCTTTACCTGCTGGCCCATTTTCAGGTCATTTACAGTCATTTTTGTCTTTACATCTGCAAAAAGTCATTTTTAGGGTTTTAGGTCTCATTAGGTCTAGGGTTTGTCCTCAAGGTCTTGTAAAAGCTCAATAATGGTCACCAGATGCATGAGGAGGTCAAATAAAGTCTCAACAACAAAAATTTCAATAATCACATGCTCAATGATTGATTTTTCCTCAAAACCCTATTTTGAGGAAAAAACAGAGTTTTTTTATGTTTTATGTATAAAATTTTATGTAATTTCACTTTTCCTGTATGTAATAATTTCGAGATGCGGCCCTGGTCACTTTGCCAAGCTTCTACATTCCAACCCCTACAAAAGAGTAAAAAAGTCAAAGCATTTAGTCCATCAAAGGCAAAAAACAGTCAAAATGCCAAAATCGAGTTTTAAATTATAAGTGAAAGGCAAACATTACAAAGTGGGTTTTTATAAGTGGAAAATTAAAATCCTTTATATATAAAGTCTTTGTCATGTTGAAGAAGTTCATTTGTGTCCAAAGACTAAAAGATAACAAAAGTCAAGTCGTTTTTGAGCCGAAGGAGTGAATTTGCAGCCAAACCCTAAGAATTTTGAGGTGCGACGCAACTAGGTCAAAGGTGTAGTGTACTCGGCCAATGCGGCACATACAACGCAGGTTTTACATTGAAATAGTAACTGGAACGATGCACTAGTGAGGCGCGGTGCACCTGTTAGTGGGCATGATGCACTTACCTACAAAGCCCAAACTCATTCAAATTGCCTCCTCCAAGCTTCAAACTTGCAAATTCTTCATTCCACAAGTAAGTTAACATCTCCATATTGTCATTACAAGGGTTTTCATCAGTTTGCATGGTGTTTCAATAGGTTAAAAAAAACCCTGGTTCCTTACACAGTTGTATTAAGAAAGTTTCCTAGGGTTTGCAAAGTTACAGTTTTTGCTGTTAAATTCCCATCCTACCGTTTTCTCATCCCCTCACTACAATTTCATTCACCTCTTTTCTCCTTCCCTCTTTCGCTTACACCTACATATTTCCCCTATCCCCAAAACTGAAAACCCTAATCCCTAACCTCACTTCTCCCAAACCCTATTTAACATCCTTAATCCCTAAATATCATTCCCCAAACCCTGTCTTTCCCAGAAACCCTACAAGTAGCATCCCAACCCCTCATTCACATTCCCTATCATACTCATTTAAGAAACATCAAATAATACCTATTATTTAGCAGCAAATACCTAAATACCTATTTTCTTTATAAAATCTCTTCATACTCAGTTAAGAAACATCAAACAATGGAAAACTTGGAGTCAGGTTCATCTTATGACATAAACGAGGAAACAGTAAGTGAGTCCTCCAAAGAAATTCATGCACCAAGGAGACCTCACAAGGGAGGAAAACATATTTGGGAGGAGTCGACTACACTTACTAAGTTGTTGGCTTGCCCAATTGCTGTAGCATGCCTCAAACATCAACCCTACTATCAATTTTGTGAGATGGTGGAAAGAGTCAAATACCATCATGAGCTGGCTAGATTGTTTGTCCTCCATATTCACAACGGTCAGGTCAATTTGGCAGGTGTTACATTCACTTTGACACCAGAATCTATAGCTGAAGCAACAGGTATTTCGAATGTGGGTGAACAGTGGAACAAGAGACAGCTGGTGGACAGAGAACATTATGAGCCTTATATCAAGGCTGGCTTTCAGAGGCAGATTAGTAGAGTTTTCCTTTTTAGGTATCTTCAAGACACATATGCTCCATTAATGAAGCTCATAATCAAATATTTCAGCTGTGAAGGCAAATTTTATCCCATGTATGCCTACCATATTAGATTATTAATGCATTTCACTAGGGTGAGGATGATGAACCTCCCATATTTCATATGCCGGAATATTGAGAAAATGACCACATTGGTGCAAAGGAAACCTCCTCATCAGGAGTATAACAACAGCTATCACTTTGCATTAATCAAGATTGTGGTTTTGCATCAGCTTAGTTTACTAAATGTTTCATGGGAGGATTTCATTTCACATGAGGTCTTCACAGGCTCTCATGTACCCCCACCAGTTTTTCATGAGGTAGGAGAGCCTTCACATCAGCAAGATATGCATGAGACTCAAACCACCAATGTGCTAGTGTTTGTCACTTATCAAAAGGGTACAAAGAGATTGTTTGCAGCAGCAAAGTGAGTACTATCTCCACCCGGCGTGGAAGGGGTCTCATTTCCTTCAATAGAAAAGTAGGTACAGGACAAGGGTAAGCAGCCATTGCATGATGAGGGG
This sequence comes from Pinus taeda, assembly GCA_000404065.3. Taxonomy (NCBI): domain Eukaryota; kingdom Viridiplantae; phylum Streptophyta; class Pinopsida; order Pinales; family Pinaceae; genus Pinus; species Pinus taeda. Next base: position 33,211 of record APFE030385646.1, read on the forward strand.
CCTTCAAAAGGTCAAGAGAGAGATTTCATTCTCATTCAAGATGAGGACACTGATTTGGGCTCCCAAAGCTCAAAGCTCAAGGAGCTCATTCAAGAACAGCAAGCTAACCTTCAAGACTTGTCTCTCAATCTGGAAAGAGACAAGTGGTTAATCAACTATCTTGAGTAGAGGAACAAATAGATAGAGGATAAACAAACCATCATGGAACTCCAAAACATAAGAGAAAACTGGCAAGCTGTCAAGAGGAGGAAAGTCAAGTTGACACCACTTAAATAAGATATTCATGTTGATCATGAATCTCGGCTTGAGAGGGTAAACATGCACTTGGAAAAGATGCTCGAGAAGGCCAACAAAGAGAAAAAGATGTTGAGGCACATGGCCTATAACTATTTGGCGAGAAACAAAGTTTGCAAAACGAGAATTAGAACTTCGAAGGCCAAGTTGAGGAAAGCTTTGAGGAAGGGGAAACAGAAAGACAAGCTCAAGATTTTGGTTGAGGCTTCCTTAGCCCAACATAGCACATGATACATGACACTCAGCCCAAATTTCATGAAATTTGGGATACTTTTTGCCAATTTTGAATTTTTGGAGCAAAACATAGGTTTTTTTGCTGATGCGCCGCGCCACTTGGCGCGCGCTTTTGCTAAGGGCTTCCTTTGGAGGAAAACTTAGCATTTGTGGATTCCTCATGCAAAAATATGAATGCCCACAAATGGCCCAGAAGTTTTGTTAAGTTTTGAGCTTCCAAAACGGTCAAAAACACCTCAAAAATGCCCTTTCTGCCTCCTTTTTACCACATAGGAAGCAGTGTTGGGAGAACTCACTTTTGGAGGGGCAAATGGACTCCAAATTCATAAATTCCACTTGTTCTAGAACGTAGACAGACAAACCCTTCCAAAAAGTGCACTTGTAGAAACTTGGGTGGAAGGGAAGGCCTCCAAACATAGCTGCAAAAGGGCGCTACACACAAGGACAGTGGCGTGGCTCACAGGATGGAAAATTGTCATTTTTGCCAAAAAACTCTGTTTTTTTACCTAATTTTTTCTCAGTTTGACTTTTCTCTCTCTCATAGTCAAACTCATGATGTAATTTGGTGTAACTTGATGGAATTTGATGTAGATATGATAAAATTTCACTCATGGAGGTAGATACATCATGAAAGGGTAGTTTTGAACTTAATGAATCAGTTTCCTAGATTTTAGAGGCAAGCTGTTCCACTGCCTACTTTTTAGTTCTTCATTTAGATCTTGTTAGAACAACTCTTAAACTCATGAATTCGACCCCTAAAGCCTAGCATGAGTTGTTTGTTGTCTATATCTAGTACATTTTCAGTCATTTGTCAAGGTTGGACTCTTGTGAATGCTTTGAGCATCATTGTACATTCATCTCTACAGTTTGGCAAAGGAATAGACTAGGGTTTGTAGCACTTTATGGGATTCTTGTGGCAACTTGATTTGGTATTGTTTTTCCTTCTGTAATGCAAGTTTATATGTGTTTATGTATGTCATCATCTCTTCCTATTTAGCTTAACTAAATGAATCAAGGATAAATGTAGAATTCATTGATGTTGCAGTGCTCTACCTAGGGTTTGTTTAGTTATTCATGTTTTTTAATTATTTGAAGTGGGTCCCTGAGACTTTCATGCCCTCTCCAACTCCTCACCAATCTTAAGACTCTCCATCTCACTTATTTCAAAACACCAAACCATTTGCCTACCTCGCCCCACAGAAACCTCTGCAAGGCTGTGTCCATTCCCCGGACCCAAATCTGCCTTTCACAATTGAGCTAGCAAACCAACATTAAATTCAATCAAATTCCTCTGAGCATATACCTAGCCTAAAATTAGTCTTTACATCAGTCATCTCAAACCTCATTGATCATATTTTCTTGAGATTGACAAGGAGAGAGCCCTCTCCTGACCTGGTAGGGCTAGCTACCAGGTTAAGTGTGGTTTGATGTTACCCTAGATCCTACCTTTCTCAGCCTGAGGTAGATTTAGGCCCTAACAATTTCCATTATCGTAAATTGAGTGAGGCTTTACAAATTGAAAAAAGACCCAATAAATTGAATAGAGATGAAGGTTGGAATATTAGTAGAAGTTGGGTCTTTATTGTCCTCCTAGTTTTTTAGGTTTTTTTTGTTTGGATTGTTTTTGTTTGTTTGTTTATCTATATAAGTATTGGTGTCATTTTTATAGTATTTGTTCTTGATTTATTCTTCATTAGAATTTATGTTATTGATTTTCGTTCTTAA